>CAIGRB010002315.1:76205-146992 GCA_903798255.1 Fraxinus quadrangulata | reverse complement strand
AACAGTCCTCGTACAGACGTGGCAAATTTCCTGAAGTTTATTAATTATATAATGCTTTATTTATTTCTCTAGTGCTTACATTTTTTGTTGGGATCTATTTGTTACTTTAGAAAAGAAGAGGGCTTAAACGTGAAATTGTAATTAGGGTTTGGTTAGTTCAGTTATGTTTTTCTTGAATAAATTAATATTCTGAAAGTTTTTTTGAATTATTTATCAATTTTTCTATTTAGTATCTTTCTAAATTCACTTGTATTAATAGTATCGCAATATATTAAGACTTATTCTCCATTTACACTAATTCTAATGCATCAAATTTGGAAAATAATTAATTTGATGTTACCAAAAATTGTACATGAAATGATCTAATCTTGAGTTGGGAACACATGAAGGATGGGTACGAACAAGACCTTCAGTCAATCTACAAAAAATGATATGGGAGTTCTGGTAGCCCCTTGGTGCTTAAGTTAGAAAGTAATTAAAGAAAAGTACACGTGTGAGACGTAAAGTGATCAATAATGAAAACGTACCTGAATAATGAATTAGCATGGGAATGTTGAGAGAAAAAAAGTGTAATCCTACAAGCATTGATACACTCAACAACAAGAAGTGGACCATATATTATTGAACTTTTCATAGCCTTACAACTCTAGTTAGGATCAAAACGTAGAAAACATGGAGTGGGACTTCTTGCCATGACAAGAGAGTGAACCTGTACCGGATTGGGGTTCATTGCAGACCCGCGGGCTGACGATAAGATTGTGATCCTTGACTGCGAGTTGGAGGTGTGTGCCTCGGGATCAAGGAGAAATCGAAAATTGCGATGCACATGTGAATTGGAACTAGCACTCCAAATCGGACCTAAAAACTATGATATCATCAAAACTGATGAAAGGAAATCGAACAATTGGAACATAAAACCCTCATTTCATCAAGGGAAATGACAATGAAAATTGATCGATAACTTTCTAGAAATGAATGAAAAGAAAATGCAAGATGGGCATGAAATTAGGCCCGACATTGGCTCCACACAATTGAAAAAGTTGGTCGGTCAATAAGTAGACCAAAAAAATCTTAGAAGGGCCAAGACAGTGTATGCCCCGGGCTAACATTCATAATGAGAATTTTTTTTTTTCCAGATATTTTTGGCAAGAAAAATGTTAGTTATTTCTTTTAAAAGTTTCAATTATTGAAAAAGGAGTAATATGTATTAATTTAAATCAACACGCCCTTTCATGTTTAGTCAGAATCATTTTTACTATCGAGTGACTAGCACGTGCACACGTTTAATAAATGAGTTGCAACGAGACTTGAACTTATATATTTTATGTGATTCCAATATTAAGTTAACAATTTTACTATTTTAGTCTAAAAGCTTATATTGTTAATATCTATTTCTTCAACCCCTAGGACCGCATCTTATGTGGGACTGAATTTTTTTTTTTTTAAAATTATTTTGTTTCTGAAATTTACTTCAAAAATTGAGTAGACGTTTTCTTCACCGGCTTGTTTGGGCCGAAAACAATTTTGGCCTTTCGTGAATTTGGGCTAGGGCCCTAAATCATATGCAGACAGTTGAGTTCCTTGGACCAAGAAAATAGTCCAATCTAAATTATGTTCTTGTCTATACTCAAAAAGTTCTAATTTTTTCTAAAAATCTACAGCCTTTTTCTCATCATCAAAATATCTTGTTCATATGATATCAAAGCTGAACTTTATAGGGTTTTGGTTCATCTCTAGCTATCCATTTGCATTTTATTTGATTTTACATTGGTTTTACACGCGTCCAATTGATATAGCAAGAAAGATAAAACTACTCGTACACCCAAATGTGTACACCTTTGATGACACCTTCTATGTGTCAACAATATAGCCATTGATTGAAAAAAATATTGTTAAGATTAATGTATCGAAATTTGCCAACTCACATAGATGTAAACTAAAGTGTAAAACATTATGCAAATGTAGCATGACCCAAGTAAGAGAGAAAATAAGTACTTTCGACTTTATTATTTGGAAGCACTCAATATCCAACATGGAAGCAAAATAGGCAACTCCATCCAATAGTAATTGCTTGTGGGAGGAAGCCTAAGTTCCCTTACAATTCAACGACAAATCATTCCTAGTAAATCGAATTCAAGAACTGCAACTTCAATGATGAAAAATGAAAGCAAAACATAAGATGGTGTGTTCAGATCACGAAGAAACACACAGTCCGAATGCCTGCTTGAGTTTACGGACGAAGGATTCGAAGATTTGGCGCTTTATTTTTCCTCGGACCGGAATCTTAAATGATGTGCATGCTTTGGTTTTGGCCATGGTTTGCTGGGAGTTGGATTAATTGTAGAGAGATGCGATCTATATTTCTTCATATATACACGCACAAACATATAGGGTGGAAGGGATGGACCGGAAACTTTCGAGGCAATTGTATGACTTTGGTTTGTGCTTCACTATGAGAAAATAGTTCGTAAAAATAAAAACTTTGCCCAATGTGTCACTTTCAAGAGTAGGGCAGAGTGAGAGACTCGTTACCACTGGCCCCCCTTTGGTTTTGGCCATGGTTTGCTGGGAGTTGGATTAATTGTAGAGAGATGCGATCTATATTTCTTCATATATATATACGCACAAACATATAGGGTGGAAGGGATGGACCGGAAACTTTCGTGGCAATTATATGACTTTGGTTTGTGCTTCACTATGAGAAAATAGTACGTAAAAATAAAAACTTTGCCCAATGTGTCACTTTCAAGAGTGTATAAAGTCATGTTTAGTATCGATCGAAATCTATATTTTAATCTAAATCAAAGTTAACAATTAATTTTAATAACATATTTCATGAAATCCATAACTGTTTTAACTTTTATCAAAATTTACTAAAAATTTGATTTTAATCTCTATCAAACGTGGACAAAATCACAATAAATTTGAATTTCGATAACATGCTAATTTTATAAATTTTTCGACGATCGTACGCTAATCTAATTTACAAATTACTGATATCATCTCAAAACTTATTTCGAGAACTACATTATAGGTATATCGAATAGTTCAAACATATATCGAAAATAATTAAAAATACGTTAAACGTGAGTCTTAAAGAAAGACGTCTAACTCGCATTTAAAAAAAAATCAATTATTTTATTAACATTTATTATTTTTGCGATACAAATTTCTCAATATAATTTTCATCATTTTACTAGAAAATTTTATTTTGAATATAACATCAAAAATTTTCAAAATCTTACATTCGAAAAAGTCTTATCCCATGTAAATTTTCGGATATAAAATTACACGAGGTATAATTTTTTTGAACGTAAATTTTCGATTATAAAATTTCTCTCAACTTCTTTGCAAGTTCGATTGTACCCCCAAACTTTAAAGTTATGCGTCCGTCCCTGTTCGTTCCATGTCCATTCAATCAAGAATCTTGCTATATGTATATCAAGATATGCGTAATAAATTACGTAATGTCACATGACAATTTATCATTTGCCAATTTGAAATACAATCAATCTTTTCAGCTAATATTTTCCCTCTACATTATAGTATATAATTTATTATGTACAAGCAGTAAAATCATTCAATCAATTGGTTTTTTAAAAGTGATTTTATGAAAATTATTATTATTATTATTGAGAATTTATGATTAATGAAAAAATGTGAAAAATAATATTTTTTTAAGTGGGTAATTTCAAGTCGAAATATGATGTGTTGAATTTTTCAATAGACACGAGAAAAATACAATTTTTGATTTCGTCAATAACTGTGTAGTCAAATAATTCCATTTTTTCAGCGTACAATTTCGAAGTAGGTGCGATACAAATTGCTCAAGTACAAGGTTGTCACGTGTCAGTAGGGACCTAAAACATACAGTCCATGTTTGACAATTATTTAAAACTTTTTTTTTCTATATACTCATTTTCAACTACAAATTCATATAATAAAATATTCTGCATGTAAATTCAAAATTTTTTTCTTACTTTTAATAACACATTATATTAAAAATCACTATTTAAATTTTTTTTTTTTTTAAGAACAATTGCCATCAAACAGGAATATGAGTTGATTTCACAAAGTTTGTGGGGGCAGCTAAGGAGCAACCTTTTTCTACGCGTTCGGATTCAAAGGCAAAAGTTGGTAATTAAGAGAAACTGAGACGAAGGAAACATGTCCCTATCTCCTATAAATGCAGAAACGAAAAGATGGTGTAATTTCGATTCTATCGGGTTGGGTGGGATGAGGTGGAATGGGGAAGGTGTCGGAGGTACGTAGATGTATAGAGAATGTCATTGACAGAAATTCTCGCAAATAGACTTTTAGATTTAGGATGTTAAATTGAATATGATCAGATAAATTTGACATTTTGTAGTTTTGATATCCCACCGGCATGACGGAGAGCAATTGTTGCACAAAGTTGTAGCGTGTCTTATGCTTGAGCAAATCGATCGACACACTGTGCGATTTCATCCCCTTACATATCTTTCATCCAACAATTGCCTTCAAGTTACTTCAACCTCGGCTGGATGGGGAGCAATTGCTAGGATTATGTTGCAGCGTGTTATACCTAGGCCAATCAAATGGCACGTCGCACGATTTTTGTCACCACGCATGCCCTCTGTCCAACAATTGCTTTTGGGGATCAAACGATGCTTATGCTAATGAGTAATGCTATTTAGCCACACTGATGTTACATCCTCAATCTAGATGGCTCTAAATCATTGGTTAAATGAAATGACTTATTTAATTTTACCTATCATTTAATGTCACATTAACGCCACCTAGACTGGGGCTACATAACATTACTCTATGCTAATACTCCTTCAACGACCCTGACAAAATTGACAATTGTGGGCAAATCTTTTCACATGTCTTAATCTACGATAGTCGTTAAACAAGCAACACGATTTGTGTCCACACGTGCTTTCCGTTGGGGGTGGCCGACTGAAAGTATTCTTCGAAGCACCATCATGGTAAGGAGGTTCAGTACGAGACAGCCGATAGTATTCTTCAAAGCACCAACATGGTAAATGGAACAACTAGAGACGGATCCAGCCCTAAGGCTTCGATATTGGTAGGAGCATACGCCTTCCCACAGGTAGTTGCGTCTCTCCATAGCAGGCCAATTGATTGTCTCCATTCAAGCACCCACCGCTTCTTGTAATAGATTTCAAAGAAAATTTCAATTGACAAAAGCAAATATTCAAAGGTCGAGGAATCATGAATTTTTTTTTTTTTTTACAAGATTTCAAACACCCCTATATTATATTCCTAATATGGTGGTCAAACTTATGTCCCATTTGGAAATTTAATTTAATTTATTAGGTTGGCGAATTAGTTTTAGAAATTATTGAGTATGATTGATGGACTTGAAAGGATTGAAAGGACTGAGAAATTTTGTAGAAAAGTAAGTTCATTAACCCCCGAGACCGACAAGGAAACATCTAACAAAATTCTTTATAGAGCTAAAATTTGGAACGTGGACCATCCAAAATTTGTGGACAATCGACCTTTACAATTTACGTCATTGCTTACAATTAAATCATAGTCCCTGTCTGGTATTGATTTAAATTAGGATTTAATCCAAATTAAATTCAAATAATTAATATTAATCATATATTTTATGGGTCCCACAACTTTTAACTTCATATTTCAAAAAAAAAAATTTAATCAAAATTTACCAAAAATTTAATTTTAATCATCACCAAATAAGGGTTTAGAGTCTCAAATTGAGTTTTGCTCAACAATCATGATACATGTACATCTTGTTTTATATAATTTATTTTACATTGTGTCACATGTCGACACATGATTGGGTGGTTGTAAAAAAAACCCAATTTCCCCGTCTAACACCTTTTGAATCTTCACTCAATGTAGGCAAAACGTTATCCATGAAATGTACACTTATCTCATTGTAGGTTGGAATGTATTTAAACTATCAACTAACGATTGATCACCTTCTCTCGAATGAAGTGCACGCCTATCTCAAGGCATGCTTGCAAGAAACATGGGAATAAAAGGCCAAAATCGTGGTCATTTCCTGTCAAATCATAGCCTATATTTGGCCCTTATTTTTCTAGAAACTCATTTTCAACAACACGTTCTTTCATAAAAAAATTTTACACGTAAATCAAAAATATTTCTAACCACTCATCTTTCAAAAAAATCACTATTTTAAAACACTTCTCTAAAAAATGGGGCTCAACATGGGCATGATCCGACGTGCCTTAAAGGCAACTCCAACCCTTATACCAAAACACCATTTTCCCCCTACTTTGCACCAAATATTTGGTGCAATGTCACTCTAACTCAACACCAAATTTTTAGTGCAAGTGAGTAGTGTTGCACCATATTTGACTAAAGTCCTTTTTGCCTTTTTTNTTTTTTTTTTTTTTTTTTTCATTTAGCACCACATATTGTTAAGGGTATTTGTGCTATTTTATATTATATATAAATTTTATTTCTTTATTATTATTATTATTATTATTATTATTTGTAATAAACTTTATTCATGCAATCAATAATAAACACCGTTTTCAAAAATTCATTGCTTGTCATAGACAAATTGAGGATAAAAAAATATTCACATTGCACTTCGAAATGCATTAATTGAATATTTGTGGATGAATATAAGAATTTTGATAATTAAATTACTACACTAGTTCGACTGTCATATCATAATATCGGGATTCGAAATGTACTACGTTATTTTTTAATAACATGATTTAATATTTTTTTAGTTGTGGTATTTTTATTAAGTGTACTATATTTTTTAAATTTATTAACAAATTCAATATTTTCGTTAACGAAACGTAATTATTTATGTACTGGTAAATTAAATAAATAAATCATTTTTCAGATATATAAATTGTTAAAATAAAAAATGAAGAAAGTGATTAAATACGTTCATTTGGTGTAATGGGTTAGAGATTATTTTTAGTTTGGTGTAAAATTTGGTACAAAATAGTGCAAAATTTACCTCAAATTTTGGTGTAGAGTTGGAGATATCTAAAACATTCCGAGCGCCCCAATTTCACCACGCAACCACGTTGTGCAGGGCTTAAAAGTGTCTGGAGCCCAAATGTCAACCAATACTTGTATATTTGTAGGGACAACAGAGGTATGTTGGTCCCAAAACAATTAAAAACAGTTGATCGAAAATTGTAAAAACATAAAAATTGTAGAAGTTTAAAAAAAGCAAGAATACAAGAATTGTTCTTTTTTTTTTTTTCCCTAAAAGGGCCAGATTTTCAGTCAAGAGGCCTACAAGTATATGTATCTATTTATATCAATGGATGCAATCCAAGGTCAGGAATAAGCCACGTGGACAGTAGATCACAATCCCTTAAACATAGGCAAAAACGTGTAGCAAAGAAACACGTTATTAATAAGATAGTTCTCAACCCAGTTTGAAAATAAGACGGCCCAACATGCCAAGTAAATATTGAGACGGCCCAACATTTAACAATCTCCACCTGCTGAACTATTAGTTGGCATCAAGTAATGGATCTAGATATTAGTTGGCTTCACTTGCTCTAAGTACCTGTATAAAGAAAAAAAATTGAATTTAGTTCAATTTTCAACAAATGAAGCCTGATATTCTAAATATCATTAGATCACTATCTTCAATTCAAGTGATGTTTAGAATCTTCAAACAGTTTCTAAATTTATTAAGAGGCAGTATTTTGGTTCCTAAATTAGATGGATTAAATTCTGTAGGAATTTTAACTAAATAGGTCACACTTTTCTCAACCATATTTCTCACAAAGTGAAATTTTATATCCACGTGTTTTGTTTTATCATGGTATACTGGATTTTTACTAAGATAATGACACTTTGATTATCAGTATGAATTCTAACAGAATCATTCATAAAATCAATTTCATTTAATAATCCTCTTAACCAAATACTTTCATTAACAGCATCACATACAACAATATATTTAGCCTCAATAGAAGACAGCGTAACCAATTTTTGCAACTGGGACTTCCAATTAATACATCCATCACACAAAGTAAAGATATAAGAGGATGTGCATCTTTTCTTATCCAACTCACCAGTAAAATCAGAATCAGTATATCCTTTAAGAATTATTCCTTCATTGCTTCTTTTAAACATTAAACCAAAGTCAGAATAACCTTTTAAGTATTTAACATCCATTTTATAGCTAGCCAATGTGTTGCACTTGGATTTGCCATAAACCTATTTAAAATGCTAATGCCATGAGCTAAGTCAAATCAAGTACACTCCATAGGATACATAATAGACCCTACGGCATCAGCATGAGGAACATTTTCCATTCTTCTCAATTCATCATCAATTTTAGGTGACTGATTACTAGACATTTAAAGTGATTAGCAATAGGCAATGAAACAGGTTTACAGTCAAGTGTAGAGAATTTTTCAAGTATTTTCTTCACATAAAAACATTGTTTCAAAACTAAGATGCAATTATTTCTATCTTTTTCTATTTCCATTCCAAGAATCCTTTTAACTTGACCTAAATCTTTAATTTCAAATTCAGATTTCAGTTTTGATTTAATAAAATAAATTTCAGAAATATCATGGTAAGTAAGTAACATGTCATCAAAATATAATAATAAATAAATGGATTCAAGCCCACTTGACCCTTTATAGAAGAAACATGAATTATAATTGCTGTCTTTAGAGTCTTACTGCAGAAAAGGGATGTTTTCTTTTGATGTCATTGATTGTCAAGAATTGAAAAATGTAATACTGTATGTTGCATCATTATGCTAAATGTGTCTTGGGATTAATGTCGTACTGATTGTCAACCTACTGCGACCCTCATCATTACCTGAGCTTGGGAACGGTAATGAAAATTTAGGCTGATCACAAAAAAATATTCCTTTAGCCAACTCTAATTTTAGGGACGAGATCCTCTACCAGTTGTGTGTAAATTGCAAATAAATATAATTTTGATTGTTTCTTTCTCGGAGCATCAATGTCTATTATACTAGAATATACGGTGGCGGCTGCGCAAGGTTTGTTGAAACATGCCAAATGCAAACATTTGCAGATATCTGGGTCGTGTCAAATTTTCCATTCCCATCAGTTTTATACGTGCCTGTCTTTCTACAACAGGCTATAGATAATATGTGTTTTGGTCTTAAGATTTCTTTGTCAATTTTTTTATTTTTTTGGTAACTTCTCCTATGTTTTTCAACAACTAGGACTTAAATCTTGTCTAATCATATAACTAAAATTGTTGTTAATTTTTTTTTTTCCTGTCCCCTAAGAGTCATGGAATTGATGTAAACACTCTGGTTCTTGCTTTGGACTGTCGTAACATTTTTTTTATATCTTGTAACGCTTGTTACTGCATTAAGTTAATCAGAATTCCAGTATATTCTACTGAAATAAGATGATGATTCGTCCATGAAAACACAAGGCTCCAACTTCCAAAAGTTCCTGCAAGTTTGATTACCTGAATTTTCTAACTTCAACTCAGAAAAACTGCTCATGCATGTTAAGAAGGTGTCATCTGTTATCTTCATTGCTCTGGTTTGTAATAGATGTCAATAACCAACCCCCCTGGCTTACGTTCTTATCAGGAGCAGTCAAAGATCTGAAGGGAGACAAGCTTGAAATGAGGGGTTTAAAGTTCCATGGGTATCATGGGGTGAAGCAGGAAGAAAGAAAGCTGGGTCAGAAATTTTTGATAGATTTAAACGCCTGGATGGATCTTCGAGCTGCAGGTAATTCTGACTAACTGTCAGATACAATCAGTTATACAACTATATACAGGCAAGTTGAAACTCAACTTGATCAGCATTTATCAGGCTTGGATGAGACAAGAAAGACAACTAGATTTCAGTCATGAAACTTCCAAGGATTCTTCATTGAATTTGGAGAGTCGAAAGAACGTCATTTGCATATCCAACCGTTATATGATTTCAACTCAAGTGCCACATTCTAATGCTTTAATGTGACAATACATCATCTTGCTCTATTTTTACAATAAAAAACTAAGCCTTGGACCCATTAATGGAGTTGGCTTTGTTTTCGGCACTCTGTTCATTTCTAGGATTCATGTCATAAGGTTCAAAATGAGCTTCTTCTGCTAGACACTGATTTTGAACGAAAAACAAGTGCTTAATGGTAAGTTAACAGTTTCAGTTTGTATCTTGAGATTTTATTCTGAGGATGTTTGTTAAGCCTAAAGAAAATTAGAAGTACTTTTTTGGAAGTAAATAGAGACTTGCTTTTAGAAAAGTAAGTTTTGAACAAAAATTTAGTTTACTTTATTCTGGCAAACGTGAAAAAAATGTTAAAAGTAAATTAGAGCTTGGAAATATGTTTGGCTAGGCTTACAAGTTAATTTTAAGTACTTTTCCTCTTTTAGGCTAAACGTGCTCATGGTTTTAAGTTCTCAGTTTTACTTTTTTTGGTCTACTCTGGATTGAGCACAAACTAACTTCGTATGTTCTTCAATGATCTCGACTGGACTTGCAGCATCATTTAAGAGGTCAGGAGGGAACCCCACACAACCTACTAGAGCCTGGCTGAACTTATTGCATCTAGAATCCTGAGCAGGTACCCCTTGATATCGGCTGTCCACGTGCAGGGTCCAGTCGACTATTTGGGAGACAGATTCCAATGCCGCTCAATCATATCGTTTGATTATTCTTGATAATGAATCTACTGCTGCTTGCATTTATAATCTTCTTATTTGCCAGAGGCTCCTATAATCTTATACTTAACGTTATTGGATTTAATTAAGATTCTTCTTGGATGAAAATTTGATGATAATCACAAGATATGTGTAAATGGAGTAACAGGAACTGATATAACACAATTACACACACCTATGAGCAATGGCTTGAGGATGAGAAGACACACAGTTCAAGATAAAACTGATGCAACCGCAGAAAATATAAATTGGTCACCACCCTAAAGAGAGGAACAAAAAATTATGAAGATCGTGCCCCATGAATCACGAAGAAAAGGAATTATTGTGATGAAGAGTGGGGGGAAAAAAATGAGAAAAACCGGACGCGGTAGAGAAGATGATATGATGTTAAAATGGTTTCAATCGAGATAAATCATAAATATTTACAGCAAAACAGTATTTAGAATTCATGTTAATATTTTTCTTCTTCTTTGAAGATCCGACTTTTTCTGCAGTATAATCTGAGCTAGATTCTGTTTTCCCTCTCTATTTAGCCCATAAATAACTGTTCTAAAATTTACTGTACTGGGAACAATCCCATTATCCAGCATTTCAGAAATCAGTTTCAAAGCTTCTTCAGACTTACCTATTCTACAGAGACAAGTAATGAACATTGTATAAGTCTTGAAATCAGGCCATGGTCCATTCTGCTTTATTTCATGGAAAACATTCCAAGCAGCAGTAATCTTCCCCATTCTCACATATCCACAGATCAATACTGAATACGTAACAATTGTAGGTTGACAACCGGCCTCTTTCATTTCCTCAAAAGTTTTGAGAGCTTTATTTATCTGTTTTTCCTTAAGGAAGTGGACAAGTAAAGCTGTATATACATGAACAGTAGGACGAATCCCGACCTGTTTCATGGATTCCATCTTTTCCAGTGCTTCTTCTAACCTTCCTCTTCTTAGCAGTCCGTGAACTAAGCTTCCATAGGTGTACTGATCCAGTGTATTTCTTTCAGCCCCGACTTCATTTGTCAAAGATAAAGCCTCCTCCATCTTCCCTGCACGACAGAGGGCCCTAATGTACAATGAATACATTAGAGGAACTGTAAAACAACCAAATTCACGTAAAGAGTGTATACAGGATCTGGCATCTGACAGTTTATTAACTTCACATAAACAGCCAAGATAAGTTTCCAACAATTCTTTATCAGGAATGCATCCCATTTGAATCATTTCTTGATAATTTTGTATTGCTTCGTCAACTTTTCTGCCTTTTTTTCCACAAAGAGAGATGATCAAATACTTATACGAGCTTTTGGTTGGTTTACAGCCACTAGACTTCATCTCTCTGAAGTTATTTAGAGCAATATCCGTCAAGCCTGTTCGACCATACAGCATTATCATGATTGTCCATGTATCAGATGTTATTTTGCAACCTTTTCTCCTCATCTCATAAAAGAGACTTTTCATCTGTTTAAAGTTCTTCCCCTGACCTGCAACTTTCATTGCCATGTTGTATGATTCTGTATTGTGACTATAACCAGTTTGCATCCCGACCCATGTGAAAAATCTTATAGCGTTAGCATTGTACAAACTGCAATTATGCAAAATTTCCACCACAAGGTCTGTTGTAAATTTCACAGAACATTGCTCCAATTTTTCTTTTATAAAGCACCAATCCTTTGAGGACGATAGAATTTGACAAACTTCACGTACATAGTGTTTAGAATGTTCACTATAAGATTTTAACGCTGACTCTGGTAAGTAGTAATCCAGCCGAAGGTGCTCTGCTTCACGCTCAAATTCCACACTGCATTCTGGTTGACTACATAATTCAACATTTGGTGTCTCCATTTCTGCAGGACAACATTTACGAGCTCTCTGCATCCGTTTTATCTCTTCTAACTTCCCCAACTCTCCTTTCTTCTCCATATGAGACAAAAGCTGTCTGAATATGTCGTCTCCAATGATTACTTCAGAAGCCTGCATTTCATTCAAAACTTTGATGATTTCATCTGTTGCAGAAACTTTACATAGCTCCTTTATGTATACGGCATATGATTTGGGAGTTGCCTTGATTCCTTTCTCCTCCATGCTCTTGAACACCTTCCATGCGTCAGAAATGCAATTTTGTCTAACATAGCCTGCAACCACAGCAGTTAGTGCCACACTATCCAATTCAATTCCTGTCTCAATCATCTCTTCATAGAGCTCTAAGGCCTTTTCAAACTCGTTCTTCTGGAAGAGATGCTGCATCAAATTCGTGTAGGTAGAAACTGTTACATGTCCAGAGTGCTTTATTTCATGGAAAAGATTAAATGCCTTCAAAACATCATTTCTTCTCAAATACGTGTTTATAAGGATCCCATAAACATTTCCATCAAAAATATTCCTTCTCTTCATTATTTCGACTATCTCCACTGCATCCTCAATCCTATCTGCTCTACAGAGTCCTTTGACCAATGTTTCAAAACTTTCAGAGTCAAGGTCAATGTTCTTATTCTTCAAGTCGCGAATCAATTCTAAGGCTTCTCTAATTCTCCCTGCAATGCAGAAACTCTTTAGCATGAGACCATAAGCATGACGTTCGGGAATCTCTGAAACTCTTATCATGTCATCGCCAACAACACGAATTGCAGCAGCATCTCCAGACAACGCCAAACAATTCAATAACTGTTTATACAAAGACAAATCTAACTCCACCTCTTTATGTACCATCTCCTTGTAGAACTCCAATGCAATGTTGGCTTTTCCGGCAATACAAAGTGCCCGCAACATAATTCTGTGAGTCATCCCATCAGGTTCAACATTGTTTTTTTTCATCTTCTCAAAGACCAACAAAGCTTTGCCAATCAACTGTGCTTTCCCATAATGAGACACGAGAATAGTCCATGTCTTAACATTTTTCTCACAAGAATTCATTTCCATTTCCTCTAACAACTCCTCGACCAACGCTAACTCCTTGGCTTCCCCAGCTAAGTAAATCATTGTATTATAAGTCCCTATTGTGTGTCGAAACCCTGCGTCCAGTTTCAACCAATTGAAAAACCTTAAAGCCAAATGAGGAACCTTGAAGCACCTCTTCAAAACCTTGTCAACTATCTCCTCAGTATATCTAAAATCCGCATTTTTTAACTTTTCCTCCATTGAGACCACACCATTTTTACCTCTTACAATTCCTGTAATTTGATGAACAACAGGACTAACATCAATCAATTCATTTCCACTCAAGATTTCCATTTGGGCATCCTCTAAACTCGACAAGCTATCGAAGTTCTTTTTTTCCATTTTCTTATCGGCATTTTCACAAACACCTTGCAAACTATCAAACGCCTTTACATCTGTTTCAGTCTTTCCCGACTGGATTGCTTTGAACATTGAAAACCCAGATGAGCTTTCGTTTTCATCCGTCGTAAGATTTTCAGTTCCTAAAATACCGAGGATTTCATTGAAGAGCGGGCCAAAGTTCATGTTTTCTCTCTGGTTTTTCAAGCGGGTATGCGATATATCAATATTTTTCTTATTTTTAAGCCTGCTCGAAGATTTATTGGAGAGAATTGAAAAGTAAGATTCTTGAACAACATGGCTCCGATCGCTATTCAGCAAATTATTGCAAGAAGCTGAATGTAAGAATCCATGTTTAAATAAGTTCCTCATTTTACTGGAAAAAGGAGAAAAAATTATAATTCAAGGGTGGTTGGAAATTTTATTTGTGTATTACTTCATCAGATTATGATATTGAGTACCGGTTTCTCTGCCCAAATGTATCTTGTCTTTACCACAATAAAACATATTGCCCATGCAATTTGGGACCCTCTCGCTCCTCTTACTACTTGGGAATAGTGGCTGACCCAGCACTAGACCTCAGCTCGTGCGTAAGTTGACGGTCAACGTCGACAATCAATGATCGTAAGAGCGAGATCGTTTATTAATATTTAATTAAATAATATTAAAAATAACCTTAATTTCAATCCTGAAAGTGAAATACATCTACTTTTATTACGGTAGTTTTACATATTTGAATGTAGTATCATTATATTTTGTTAGTAACGTAGAAGTGAAAAGTGCCAACATTCATAAATCCAATTCCAAATCCAAAATTTCAATTCCCCCAATTCTAAATCCAATTCCAAACCCTAGACCATAAATCCAATTTCAAACCCAAAGCCTAAATCCAATTCCAATTTCAAATCATATTCTAAATTCCAATTCCAATTCGAAATCCAATTTTAATTTCCCCCAATTCCAAATTTCCATTTTCCCCAATTCAAATTCGTAAATCATACATGAAACAACACTGAAAATAATCATAAATCATGATTTCATAACTCATAAATAGATAATAACACACAAAAAAATAATAATAATAACTATGGGCAGAGCCACAGAAACGAGAAAACTCACGGTGCCGCGGTCGGGTGCAACTTGCAAACAGTGGAGAAGCTGCAGCCATTCACACTGGCTGTTGGTAGTGGTGAGGATTCATCGGCAAGCGGACCGGAGAAGATGACCGGACAATGGACAATGATGGCGCAACTCGGCAGGAGCCAGGTTGGAAATCCGGATCGCGTGGTGGAGTTGAAGGAAATGATTTCGTTTCCTAAATTTTTAATTTCAATTGGGGATGAAGGGTTGGGCTCATGGGGACGGCTGGACCTGTATATAATTAACTGGGCCAAAAACTAATAGCCCAACCTCATTACAAAACCAAAAAAAAAAAAAAAAGAAACAACTTGGGGAAGACGATGAACAGCAGAACCAAACCAGGCGGGCGCCGGTGGCATCGCCCATCTTCTTACCAAAAATCTTCCAAGTCGGAGCTCAGCACGGGTGGTCGCCCCCCCTGGCCGGGTGCTGTGTCCGCCAGTGCTTGGGAGTACGTTTTCATGTTCTATTTCACTCTTGGATGGAGGGTTCTTTTCACCATTCCCTCGAGGTACTACTTCGCTATCGATCATCCAAGAGTATTTAGTCCTGAGAGACACGCATGCTACAATTGTCGGGACAAAGGGTTGCGATCCTGCGAGGGTGAGCTAGATCTGTTAATCATAAAGAGATTCATCGTTCTTTACATCACTTTTCATAACTTTTCTATCATACATTCTCCAATCAATCACTATTCCAAAAATTCTATTATCTAAAAAATAGGTGTCAAACACCCTCTAGTTGTTATTTGAACAAGAAAAAGTTCATATATTTTCAATAAATAAATTTACAATTAATATTCTTGATCCAATAAAAACTTAAAATGAAGAAGAAAATAAAATAAAATAGTATATTCATCCCTGTTATTACACTTAGGCCATGTTTGATTACAATTTTTTTCATAAAAAATGTCACATTCGAAAAAAACGAATTTCACTTTGACCATTTGATTGTAACGTGAAAATGAAAATTGAATTTCAAGGTACAACACTTTAAACTGCATTTTCTTTGTTTTCATGAAAAACGAATTCTTATGAGTTTGGTGAATTTTTATTTTTCAACTAACATGAAATTTGAATTCATTTTCACTTTTATCTATCAAATAGACACTTAATCGTTTACCAAGGTACAACGTCGACTCCATCCCTCTCACCCTCTCTCTCACACAATATATTTTTCATTTCTTGATATTTCCGATAGTCTTTGTTTCTTGATTTATGGATAAAAGATGGGGTCTCACCCTTGAAAATTCTGGGTTTTTTTTGGCTAACAAGCCAGTTTTTGGATTTAATTTAAACCCAAGGTTGAATCAAAGCCCCGGAATTATGTTTCCGATCAATCGGAATGGCAGGGATGAGCAGGTGGCTCCACCGCCGTCCGATGATAAACGGCTGCGTTAGGTGAAGTGGACTTTTTGGTAGATAAGCAGAGCTGTAGATGTCCAATGCAATAATGATACTTACGTTGCGAATAAGGAAGATGTTTAAGCTTCCAAAGAGGAATTAAACGTGAAAAAATAAAAAATAATAAAAATTAGATTTATAATTGTGGTGTAATAATAAATTATTTTATGTGATAAATATATTAAAATCTAATTTTATTTAAAGTTATTTAAGAAAATAAAAAATTGTTTAAAATTGTAGTCTAACTAAGTAGTGGTAATTACCCATTTTATTTTCCAACGTTTGGATTGACACCTCAGCTCTGAAATTCAAATAACATAATCTCAACATTTTGAATTTCAAATCTCGTATAACGGCCAAATTATCGCCTTCTGCCCCCACCCACCCCAAGGATTTTGCCACTGCCGAACAGTAGCTTTTGTTCATAAAATCCAGCTATCCATTCCACAATTCTTCATCTCTGCTACGTGTGTTTGTGGGGGAAAATGGCAACTCTAACACCAGGAATCCTACTCAAACTTCTCCAATCCATGAATACCCACACAAGAGTCACCGGTGACCACCGTTCGCCGCTCCTCCAGGTCATTGGGATCGTGCCGGGGCTTTCCGCCGCCGATTCTCTCTGGCCCCACCATGGGTTTTACGTGCAGCTCTCCGACTCAATTAACTCCACCTACGTTTCGCTTTCAGACCGAGACACCGATCTAATTCTCACAAACCGGCTCCAGCTCGGCCAGTTTGTCCACCTAGACCGGTTTGTCTTCGATTCCCCTCCGGTTCCGGTAGCCGTCAATGTGCGTCCCATTGCCGGGCGCCATTCTTTTGTTGGAACCCCTGAACCCTTAATTGCCCGGATTTCACCTTCTAGAAATGGATTTGTTATTCAGCCTGTATCAGATTCCGATTTTTCTGGGGATCCCATTGCAGCCTATTTGTCGAGAACCGGGAAGAAAGAGGCGGATTCGGGTTCAGTAACTAGTGTTGCTGATGAAAAGGCGAGTAAGGCTAGCAGGCAAATGAGTGCTCCGAAGGAGAATGTGAATGTGAATATGAATTATGAAGATGAACAGGGTAGTAACAGTAGAACGGGTTCGGAAAAGGGGTCGAAGAGGTTTTCGTCCCCAGGGGCATTGAAGCAAAGATCCATGTCTGCTGGGAAGAAGGCACCAGGGGTGGAGAGGGATCCATCGCCAGCCGGGAAATCAGGGAAGAGGTCTGCTTCCCCCGTGCCTTCAAAGTGCATGGTGCCGAGTCTTGTTTCTGCGAAGGAGGAAAATAGAAGGACATCAAGGGAAGCGGCCATAATTGTGCCTTCTAGGTACAGGCAGCCGTCGCCCACTACTGGGAGGCGGCAGGCCAGTCCGGTGGTGGCGAGGCGGATGTCACTGTCCCCTGGCCGACGTTTGTCTGGTGGGATCAAAGTCACACCAGCAGTGGACTCTTCTGGAAAGAAGAAGATGGCTACTATTGCAGCTGGAATTTCTAAAGTTTCTGAGGCCATTGTGGGGCCTGCAAAGCTGGGCAGGAAGAGCTGGGATGAAGGACCGGCTCCGGCTGGCGGAGGTTCTTCTGAGCAGAAAGAAAAGGCTGGAACTAAGAATAGACCGGATTTTCAAGCTATTTTGAGAACTCAGGTTAGATCCCTTTTCAGATTTCTCTAATTTGCTGCTGATTTCTTTATGTCTATTGATAAGTGGGATCATAATTCTGATCTGTTCATAAATCCATGTTTAATTTCTTGAATTTTACTTTTTGCGAGGATGATCATTGTGATTAATGCATTAAAAACGTTTTCCCTTGGTTAGTTGATGCATATGTTAATCAGCAATAGTCTTCCTTGACGTACATTTGGATCGTGATTTTGCAGGCTGCTATTTCTAGGCGATTAAGTGATGTGAATGAGCAACAATCTGATCACAGTTATTTGGATGAAAAACAAAAATCTAACGTGGCTGAGAATCCTCCTCTGCTTGAGAAACCAAATGAAGCATCTCCAGTAATCACTATTCATGAAAAGAAATGGACTGATGGAAGCATTCCATTGGATGCACTCTCTTCTGGTCTTGCATTGCTTGGGAAGGTATATTTCATTTTCAAATTAACTGCCTGTATAACAATAAGAAGTTGTTGTGTTTTCACTTTAATTCGCTCGTGTCCTCCAAGGTTGGTGTTGAACGAGCTTATCTAAAAACTTGAGTTGTTAGAAGGGGAACATATTTATGTATTTAAATTTAGTTTTCAAGAACCACCCTCACGGACAATCTGGATTTATGTTACATCAATAGCTTGATATGTTCACAATTTGGTAAACAGACAAGGGTGAAACTTATTGTCCTGTCTGCTTCAATAATAAGTTGAAGAAACTCATCTAAGTTTAAATTGTTTGAGAGGAAACACATTTAAATAAATCTAATCTTCAACAATGGAATATGATTAATTATATTTTCACGGTACAGGAGGCTATGCAAAGGAGAGTAGTTGCTTCCACAGCTGCTGCCGAAGCTTTAGAAGAGGCCATTGCAACAGAGTCTATTGTGAGGAGCCTGAGGTGATTATTCATTTCTTTCTTTTTGCTCTCTCTCTCTCTGATCACAATATCCTTTTTGGAACAAATGTTTGAATATGTGTTATTTAAATTAATACGCTCCGGCTTCCGATGCTACTATATGCAACTCCATTGACAGATGAACTAACTTGTTCAATATCGTTAGCACACAATTTTTTTCTTCTTGTGTTGATTCCAAGTGGCTATTAAGAAGTGTTCAGTTAAGGAGTGAAATAAATATCTTCTTATATATTTAGGAGCAAGTACTTCAGATTTTAAGGTATGTGAATTTGTCGTTTCTAACCTTTTCTTCTTATTCAATGACAAGATGAGGAATTAAGGTAAATGAATTATTAGAATCATATAGTTCAATTAGTCATATTATGTTGGAAATTGATTTAGAAGATTAAAAATTTGGTTAAGTGTCAAAATAAAAAAACTTGGAAAAATGATTTTTGTGTCAACTTCGGCCAAATATTTGGACTTGATTCGATGGTCAAATTACAAATGTAAATAGACCGACTTGTTCTACAGGTCGAGTAGATCGTCGTGTTATATTTGGAATCTCAAAATCAATATCGGATGAATGAGAAATTGCGGTCCAAAGTTGGGAAGAAAATAAAGAAAACTGCCGGATATTTGCCTAATTGTGTTGCTTGCCTAACGCTAGACTGTCGCTCGAGCGACAGGCGATGGAGACAGGCTAGCGATAGTGAATGGTGCGACCTTTGACAAGAGTTGCTGAGTTTCGGGCGCGATACTTCATTCACAACCCTTCATCCTATATATATAGGACCCCTTAGAAGTCCATTATATATCCCATACCATATTTGCATTAAGCATTGCATAAAAACTCTTGCAAATCACTTTCAAATTCATTCAAAACTATTTTCTTCTTTGTAGAGAGAAACTTCGTCGAAAGTTCGCCGTAACTTGTGGTTTGAAATTCTTCTACCACAAATTGAATCAATTGTATCTTAGGAGACAAATGTCGTGAACCGTGAGCATAGTTGCGTGACAATTTTGTCTTAAGGAAAGAATGAAAATCACTTGTCTCGAATTGTTCTTCTTCTTTATTTTTTGGCTGCCATTTGTTTTCATTTGTAGTTTTCATACTACATTTCCAATCACCTTGTTATATTGTTTAGTCACGCTCTTGCGGATTAAACTTTGTTTTTTGTTTGTTCGATATACAACAATCCTTTCACCCGCACTTATATTTAGTACGAGTCGCCAACATATTACACTTTGAACCTGTTAAGAGTATCATTGTTATAATTCTTGCTGCTCTCTTGGTGTAATTAGTATTGTAATCAATATATGCTCTGCTTTGTTATTTGCTTCGATTATTATGTTTTGCATACTGGGATTGCATTTTGTGTTACAGTTAGAACATAAAAAATTTATGCAAGAATTTCTTCGTTGTTGCTTTTCTGTTCGATGAAAATGAGATAAAAAATTACTTGATTAAGAAGTATCTCCTGTACCTTTGATTGACCAAAAAGAGGATATTGAAAAAGAACAATACAATTTAACTCTGAACCCCATCTGATTAAGTTGTTGTTTGCCGTATTGCTTCACTGTTTTCTCTTTCTGCATCTTTAATTATTGTTATTTGCTGTATTGCTTCATTGATTTTCTCTTTCTGCAGTTATCTTTAATGATTCATTGAAACATTAACCTTTTTTACTTGTTTACTCTTCGCAGCATGTTTTCAGAACTCTGTATGAGGTCAAAGCCAGAAAATCCTCTACCTACTATTGATCGATTTATGACAATTTATGAAGATGTTGTGAAATCTACAGCAGTGGTTGAATCAGTTGCTATAAATCGTAATTTGATAACTCGTCAATATATCCCAATCGAGCAATCAAAATCCTCTGCCCTTTGGGTAGAAGCAGCTCTGGCTACCAATCTTGAAGTTGTCTCCCTCCTGACTAGCCCAAACTTTGAAACTTCAATGAAATTGGAAGAATCTGCACAGAAACAATCTGCCACTGCACCTGTCAAGAATAATGCCAAGGTGGCTAAACCATCTTTCATTGGAACATGGACTCGGGGCAATGGAATGAATGAGACCATAGAACTTGCCAAGAATTTGCAGTCGGAGATGCAAATGTGGTTTTTAAGGTTTGTCGAGGAGTCCCTAGATGCTGGTTTTCAGGTCTTTGGAAAGAACAATCCGAAGAATCTCTATGGTGGTCCAATAGCAGCAATTGTATCACAGTTGAAACGAGTCAACGACTGGTTGGATCGTGAAGTGTCTAAAAAGGACGAGCTGATGATGGGAAAGATCGAGCCTCTGAAGCGAAAGATCTATGATTTTCTCATGCAACATGTCGAGCAACAATAAAAAGGGCAATGCAAGGTGCCTCACCTTAATTTGTGATTTTTCTTGTTTTCGATACAACTCAGGATTATCTTTTCCTTGTTCAAGTGTTCAATCTATCTTTTGGGACATTGATAAATTAGTGAGTTTTGTCTTTTATTATATAATGTGCATGCGTGCGCGCGCGTGCGCGACTTGTGTACAATAGGGAAAGAATATATTGTGCAAAAAATATCGCCCGTCGGTGACTGTCGATCAATCCGCATTTATAATAAATTAATATTTGATTAACATGAATTGAGAAAGATTCAAAGAATTATCCCCCCAAGTGGGTTGCCACTCCGGCAGTTATGCACATCACCCTTTTTATTTCTTTGATTTCAATATACATAATTAAATATTGATCAATAATCCATGGTTAAATATGTGTAAATATTTGTATCTACACTTTTTAAAGATTGTAAAAGATGAATTTACCAATGAAAAAATTCGTCAAGTCAACTATGAAATTTATGAGAATAATATTGTAACCTAGTAATGAAATAGCAGAAAAATTCATTTTCTTGTAAATTTAGTATAGTTTTAGTGACGGTCTCTAGACTTAGTCTAAACTTAGACTCATAAAATTTTATACGAATTAGTATTTTAAAAATAGATAATTAAACATGCTATATCTTCAAAAAAGCTTCGAATTTTTAGATGGAATGATTTATATTGTATTGAAGAATATCAAAATTGTAAGTTCAAGTTACACGATAAGCACGTCTAAAATAAAATTTAAATGCATATTCTTAAGCGATTAATCGGAATTGTGCATCAAATTTACCATGACAAAATTTTAAAATAAATAAATTACTTGTTTGTAAACTGTAAAATAAGGAATACTTAACAAAGTATTTTTTCACTAGAATTAAAAGTAACTTTTCTATTTTTATTGTTTAATCTAGAGATGGTATGAATGCTTTTATTTCAAGAAAGGAGGGAGAGAAGAATTCAAAACCTTAATCCATTACCACACATAAGAATCATATAAATGTATAATATATTGAGAGTGAGAATTGGTAAACGAAGGTTTTTATTCACACGATAAGCTCTTCCAATTTCCCAATGGACACTTTCTTCTCTTATTCATAGCAGTTAATTCATTCTATGACTTTTTCAATAAATTACCTTTTGGTTTTTTATGGGTTCTCAGTTTGAAGTTAATTGTAGTTCTTTTGCAGTGTTATAATTTGATACGGAATTGGAATTTTGGATTGATTGATTGTATAGCAGTTTGAGCAGTAAGAGGATTTTTTTTTTTTTTTTCTAAATCCTTTTCCAATTGGGTTTAGTTTCTTTACAAGTTCTTGTATATTTGTTGATTTGCAGTAGTGTTTGGTCCAGCCTTAAATTTTGATAAATTTCTTACCTTTTTCTCACTTAAAAAGGGGTTTTTCCCAATTGCTCTGATTTTTTCGGAATTAAAACCAATTATTTGACACATTAAATTGGGAGGGGAAGTGTTAATCGAGGTTTATGGTGTTTGAGTTTAATTCTCAACAGTTCTTTAGAAGGAGAAAAGAGCAGCAATAGATGGGAAATAATTGTGTTTGTGCAAGGATTTCTGAGGATGGGTTTTTCTATACGATTTCTCATTCATTACGGTGGTCTACATCACCGGATACTTATGATAACAAAGAAATAAGTCGAGAAGGATCTAATGTTGCAAAAGAGCCAGAAGTTCAGAATAAGCCCCCGGAATTGGTGAAGATAGACAAGGAGGAGACAGTGAAATCTGAGATGGTGATCATAGTTATGGAAGAGGGAAAACGAACTGAAGCTAGAAGATGGGAAGAGGTGATCAAGATCACGAACAAGGACGGAAGTAATGTTCAAACCACTTTACCGGAACACTCGATCATGATCATGAACGAGAAGGCAAAACCGGTTCTGCCCCCAAAACCCGAGCAACCTCACAATGTAAAGAGGCTGGCGAGTGCTGGTCTTCAGGTGGATTCTGTGCTAAGAACCAAAACAGGACATTTGAAAGAGTATTATAATTTGGGGCACAAACTTGGTCACGGGCAGTATGGAACGACTTTTCTTTGTGTGGAGAAAGAAACACAAAAAGAGTATGCATGTAAATCCATTGCAAAGAGGAAATTGTTAACCATGGAAAATGTTGAGGATGTGAGGAGAGAAATTGAGATCATGTATCATTTATCCGGGCACCCTAATATCATTTCGATTAAAGGTGCTTATGAAGATTCTGTGGCTCTTCACGTTGTCATGGAATTGTGTACTGGAGGCGAGTTGTTTGATAGAATTGTTAAGCAGGGGCATTATTCGGAGAAAAAAGCAGCCGAGCTTACTAGGACAATAGTCGGTGTAATAGAATCATGCCATTCTTTGGGAGTCATGCACAGGGACCTCAAACCTGAGAATTTTCTCTTTGTTAACGAGGATGAGGATTCGCCCTTAAAGACTATAGATTTTGGATTATCGGTGTTCTTCAAACCAGGTATATCCAAAAATATTATCTTTCTTGATTCATTTTGATTGATTTATAATCTTCTAGCACATATTCATCAGAAATCATATGATTGGATTCAACATAGTTTACAAGTCAGGAATAGTTTACAGGTCAGGAAAGTATCTGTCGTAAACCTAGTTATGTAACGAAATTGGAAACGAGAATAATGGAGTTTTTTACTTTTTCACTATGAACTCTATGAATATTTTCACCACGAACTTTAGGAATTAGTGTTGAGTTTCACGTATGAACTACAGGGCAAATTTTCACTGATGTGGTTGGGAGCCCTCATTTTGTCGCTCCAGAAGTGCTTCGCAAACGTTATGGACCAGAGGCAGACGTATGGAGCGCGGGTGTGATTATTTATACCCTTCTTAGTGGTGTGCCACCATTTTGGGGTGGTAAGATATAGCTATTTTTTTTGCTCAACTCTGATGTCATCTGAATTTTTACACCGACAGTTCACATGCTTCTGTTTGATTTCACACAGAAAGTGAGCAAGAAATATTTGAAGATGTTCTGTATGGCGATCTCGACTTCTCATCAGATCCTTGGCCCAAAATATCTCAAAGTGCTAAAGATTTGGTGAAGAAACTGCTTGTAAGAGATCCAAGAAAGAGGCTAACTGCTCATGAAATTCTTTGTAAGTTTTATTATTCGTTTTAGCTTTATGGTTAATATATGCGTAAAATTCAACAAAAAGAGTTTTATAGAGAAACTGTTCTAAGCACGAGATGAAAATGAATTAATGATTACCCTTTATGTTTTTGCTTAAAATACTTGGAACCCTTAATTATAAATAGATTACAGTACAAGGTTAAGTATCCTTTCGCTAATTTTGAAATTTATGATTCATTGTTATTTTCATTGTTGGATTGTGTTAACCTGTTTACATGTGATCTCGAGTTATGTTTTATTATTTTGGGGCATAAAGTTTTGGGAGTCACTATATACCGTCAGATATCATTTCTCAAGTCGATTCTACATTTATTGTTATCCATACGAACCACCGTTAAGATAAAATTTGAAAAACACTAGAATTGTTAGTTTCTAAGTGCAGAATTTCTTTTTCCGTATCTAGTTCTTCCATCCAGTTTAAAACTATTTTTCCTGCAGGCCACCCTTGGGTGCAAGGCGATGGAGTAGCTCCCAACAAACCTCTTGACTCTGCAGTTTTAAGCCGCTTGAAACAGTTTTCGGCCTTGGACAAGCTCAAGAAAATTGCTCTTAGGGTATGTTTTTCACATCTTAACCTTCAAAAAGGGAGAGAAAATAGATCATTTTTGAGTAAGAGCAATTAAGAATTTACGGAAAGTAATTACTCAAGTGAATTAACTTTTCAGTTTATTATTGATGCATACGCAACGATAAATTTAGGAAGGGAGTACAATCTATGTTTCCTATGTTCTTTTAGTGCATGATGCTAGAAAACATGGATTACCTTCTTGTTATTATTGTGTTCGGTGTGCAATCGTCCCATCAAACATGCACTTAGTTTCTGTGGCTACATTTTTTTGAATCAATTTTTTCTCCTCTAGGTCATTGCGGAAAGTCTCTCCCAAGAAGAAATCGCAGGGTTAAAAGAAATGTTCAAAATGTTAGACACAGACGACAGTGGTCAGATTTCTTTCGAAGAACTCAAGGTTGGTCTAAAACGATTTGGAGCTAGTGTCGATGAATCCGAGATATATGATTTGCTGAAGGCCGTAAGTATTATTTCCAATCTCCTGCTTTTCCAAGTTTGCATATAATATGTGATCAGATGTCAATAGGATAAAATGGAGGTTTAAACGTCGGCAGTTTACATCGCGTTTGGAATAACAGAAAACTACCACATTTAAAGAGATGTGGCAACTGTATGTTATACATCTCTTTGGTTCCAATACGTTTTCTTGACTATGCAGGCAGATGTTGACAACAGTGGTACTATTGACTATGGCGAGTTCATCGCTGCAACGTTGCATCTGGATAAAATTGAGAAGGAAGATCATCTATTTACAGCTTTTTCATACTTCGACAAAGACAGAAGTGGTTACATTACACGAGATGAACTGCAAAAGGCTTGTGAAGAATTCGGCATGGAGGATGTTCACTTGGATGAAATTATCCAAGAAGCTGATCAAAACAATGTAAGTGCTTCTACCGTCGCTCCAACTTTATAATCTCGATCTTCTAATGTTATTAGTATGTTTTAACATATAAAACAGTCGATCTCATATGACACGGTACAAATAGACATGTCGATCTTAAATCCTTTTCATTCAAATTTTATAATTGAATAAGAAAATAAAACCCCGAATGGTCAAATTTGTCAATTCCTCCAATCCTATCTAGTCTAACGTAGCATAACAACGTTTTATCCGATTAATGTAGATGTTCCACAACTAAAGGTTTCTTACTATTTACTTATTTTAATTAGTATTTGGGTGTTCATCCACCATTAATAAGTGCTTATTTTTTTATTTTTCAGGATGGCAGGATAGATTACAATGAATTTGTGGCCATGATGCATAGAGGGAATACAGATTTGGGTAAGAAAAATCTACAGAATAATATTGATATTGGATTTAGGGAGGCAATGCAAGTCTGTTGACCTGAAATTAAAAAATAATAACAATAATAAAAAAATAAATATATTCTGTAGATTTTTCTTACCCGAATCTGTATTCCCTTAATGGTGGCACATGGAAGAATTTGGGGTTCCAAATTTCCTATCATGGCTTATGTATTAACTTATGAGTGAAGTTTAGCCTTTTTCCATTTACCAAACAAAGAATAAAGTCAATGGAACTCTCCATTCGTATGACAAATAATAATTTCATGTGAGCCAGCTCACTTTACTTTTGTGATGTGATTAATCATTAAATTATTAGAGCATGTAAAAACAAGATAAAATATTAAATAAATATTATCCTCAAACTGCACCAAGCCAAACAGCCCCTTAAAGACATGCACCAATATTGACTTATATAATCTACCACTTTCTTGTCTAATAAAGTTTAATCCATTGTCAATTGGATCATACTTTTCTTGATTTAGGCTTGCATTTTCAATAACATTGTTTCAACTTATAAGTGGGGAAAACTTGTAAATGAACTTTTGTTACATGCTAAATAGTACTTTTCTTCGACACGTACCATATATAAGTAATTATTTAATACAATTTTTTTTAACACATTTTTCAAAGGGTTATTTTCACTTATAATTATCAATTTCAAATACAAGAAACACCCTATTGCAAGTTCCAATCTAAGAGTGATTCTACAAGAACAGGAGAAGTTTGACAAAAATTTTACCGAACACTTGTCAATTTTTAATTAATTTTCATCAAAACAGACAAAAAAAAAAGTGAATATACAGGGGGATTATTCTTATTCCAAAAATACAAGGCAACCCATCAAAGAAGAAGAAGAAGAAGAGAGACTCAAAACAGTATGGTATATTATTAGAGCATACACAATTTTAATACAAAAAATAAAATAAAAAATGGATTATGTAATTACATTACTATTTATAACAAAAAACAACAAGAAAACTCTTTTGCATTCTTATTTTTCTTTCAGATTTTTTTGAGTAATAATTCATTGACAGCTAGAAAAATGACCAATGGCCCCAAGCACGCTGCATGTCACCTCCATTAACTTCCCTGCATTAATCAGAACAAACTCCGGGAGTCAGTCAACTAATACACAAACATTTAAAAACAAACTCGAATGTATGACTAATAAAATTTCACTTTTTTTTTTTTTTTAGTACCTATAACGAGATAAGTTACGGTGAGACGATTCTATGTATACAAGTGATAGAACTCTACATTCAAATCACGATAATAAGACTCAAAGTCACGCTGAGGTTGTCCGATTTGAGTGGCTCAAGTCAAGGTCGAACGTGTCGTGATTTGAATGAATAATTCTACCACAAATGCATGTAGGACCAACCTACCAAAAATACAGTCTTATCTCTAAAAGTTTTAACTGTCACGGAAGTGACAAATATGTTATATTTTTGTCATGTCAAGGTACGATAACTTGAACACGGAACATTTTGTGTCTAGTATTAAACGACGTAGTCTAAAAGCTGGTAGAAATGTGAAATATCAAGCAGATTGAATTAATTAATGGCAGGTCAAATTCTGATATCTGAATGTACATGTGTTGTAAACCATAAGAATAAGTCAAAAGACAGGCTGGTCTCAGCATAGAAGTAAAGAATCATAGAACATAAAGAAAATTCACAGCTAAGGCTAGGCTGGAATTGTATGTATCGTCCATAACACGGATTCAACATGTTTGGTTAAGCTTAGAAAGTTGACTTAAAAGTAAATAATTAATTATGATCACGTAAACAACTTTTATATCAGTCAAAAATGGAATGTAAGGTAAGAATACTATCAAAATAAGTAACTTAACATACAAAACTTCACTTAAAAAGTAACTTTTACTTACTTAGATACACTTAAAAGTACCTTTTACTTACTTAGATACCCATACGGAAATAGAAATTTACTTAAAAGGCACTATTACTTTTTTCTAATCTTAGGACCCATTTGACGTGACTTCCGTTGCCAAGTCACACAAAATACTTCAAGAGAATTACCTTCTTAATCTCAAAAGCAATTTTTAATTTTTCAAAAGTCATGTCAAACAAGTCTTAGTCAAGCATGTTACAGATTGTACATTTTGAACATAATCCATTATTGTTGAAGTTTACCAACTCTAATCAGAAGGGTTCTTTTATGATTTTGGGATGCCATTCTTTTTCTCTTCACCGACACAATTCACTACCTAACATTCAATACTAAAATATTTGTCAAAATAAATTCAAGAAAATTTAATTTAAAATAAATCCAAGAAAGTGAAATCTGATTATAACACGCTGCCTAATGAGTTTTCTCTTAATTGTCCATTATGTTACTCGACCCAGTTAACTCATTTTGTGTCCACAAGATTAGTATAACCTTACATATCCATAGCGGTTAAGGGGAGAAGAAGCTAAAATCTTACTCGCTACACTCTTGATGATTGTCTCGAGTGTGTGTGTCTCTACAACTAGATTCTTACAGAATTAACACACAAACAATTTCTTCACTTGAGAAACATAAAAGATCCTTCAATGGAGTCGTTGAAAATTGGGGAATATTAAGAATGACTAAAAGAACATACCTCTTCTTGGTTTTCCGACAACCTTAGCAACGGTGGCGGCGGGTTTAGACGGTGCAGCGTTATTTTCGTCAACAGGAAATAAAACCCCATCAATCCCTTGAACAGAAATTCTCCCATCCGTATAAATATCAGGATCGAACAAATAAGCAGAGCCTTCACCTTGTCCAAATTTAACCGACCCATCAGCCTCCTCCGCCACCACCTTGTGAGGCAGCCGGAGAGTATCATACCGGACTTTCCCGAATCGCCTCACGGCGTTGTACATGCTTTCCTCCGTTTGGTACTCCGGTATCAAATGATAATACATTATTTGCTCCGGCGCCCCTGGTTCACTCAACTGATCTGTAGTCAATTTCGCCATGGCCTCATCATTAGGAGCTAAAACTGTTAATACATAACCTTCGGAGACTAATCGTCCCATTTCGGTTGCTAAGGATGTGAGATTTACAAGAATGTCGGCCATTTCATTGTAGCCACCGTAATGAAGAAGAGTTTGGATGAAATCCTTCACCTGGCTCTCTCCATCGAAGTGGTGGTGGGGTCCACCTGGGCCCGGAGCTGGCGCCGGTGCCAGAGACGGACCGGGTGCCATGGCATCGTAAACGGGTAGAACAGGAGGCGCTCCGGCTGGAACCGGTGCTGGTTTCTTTAGTCTGTGTGTTCTTGGGTCAACTTCCGGTGCTCCCTCCGGAAGCACGGCAGAAATAGACCTCAAACTCCTGCGAGTATTGAAATCTTGTTGAACGGATTTTGGGATCAAAACTCTCTCAATGCCGTGGATAATTCCATCGGGTCGGGTTATATCATCAGGTTTTATAATCTTCGCCATGCCTACAAGTTTTTCACCATTTTTTTCAACCACCTGAAGTGTTTCGCCATTGGAATCCCTGACCAAGCTGTTATGATGATTGGGTTTTTCTACATCCACGGGCCAGCGAGTCGACTCAATGCGAGTCGGAATCATATGAAAAAGTAAAAGATTTTGTAGCGATTTAAGATTCCCCGGCTCGAGTAAAAATCGCTTAAACTCGGGATCCAAATCCCTTTCCAAAGCCTCATTCTTGGGAGCAAAGATAGTAATATTATGTCTCGAAACTGCTTCTTCAAGGGTTTGCAGCAAAAGTGCCTTCTCCACGAGTTCTGATAGCTCGGTGTAGTGAGAGTCCAGAAGGGCTACAAGAACTGAGTTGGAGTTTATCTGGACTGAGTTTGAGGACCCTGAGACCGAGTTCTTTGCTGATGGATTTTGATTTTCTTTCAATGCCGCACTTGTGATGACAAGAACAGTGAAGATTGTGTAGAAGATGAAGCTGGAGACATCATAGATGTGAAAATCCATGGCCTTGAAGAACTTCACTCTCTCCCTAAAACACTTTGATTTCTCTCTCTAGAATGGTTTTTTTGGGACTGTGAAATTAATTTAGGAGGTGGGTTTGTTGTGTTGTATTGTATTGTTAGGTGGAATCTTAAAGTAGAGGCAAAGGGCCAAAGGGTGGAATTAATGATTACTTACTAATTTGTCTACACGTAACAACTCGTCACGAGCAACTCTTCTTAGTCTGCGCTTTTCTTCTTATTAATTAACACCATAGGTTTAGAACCATTTTAATTTTAATAATATAAAGATAAAGATTATCGGAGTAATGTATACAAATTTCGGGGTCATCTTCGTGAAATCATATCGTCAATTAAATGTGTGAATATGAATCATACGATAATAATTTTACTTACATGTAATTTTACTCTTTAAAGGTTCATTAAAATAATACTTAAAATTTAAAAATAATTTTAAAATTAGCCAAACAGAGTTCTTTCGAAAAATGTCGCTTGTCATTTTTACACAAGGAAGTCTTATCTGAGTGTCGCCTATTAAAAAGGTTAAATTGGGAAATGGAAGGAAGGATGGAAAGTGAGATGGGGAAATTGGAGGCGGGGCTTAAAAGTAAAATCACGTTATCATACTTTAAGGTTCGGACAAGCTAGCGCTATCTCCCGGTCTACTTGTAAAAGCCGGCTAAAGCCTTAAGCTGCACCTGTTACAGGTTTAAGCCACGCGCCAGGTTCTCTATTTTTTCTTTTATACTTGTATTTGATTTTTGACACGTGAGTGTTTTCTTGGATGCCACATTATTTTAGTTCTAGTTTAGATCTTGTTTGGGATCTATTATAATGAGTTTTTGAAAATAATATATTTTGGAATAATGATTTTTTTGAAGAATTTGTGGTTAAAAAGAAGATTTTTTTTTTGTTTAAATGTAATATTATTTTATTGAAAAATATGTGGTTAAAATGAAGAAAAAATTTATTAAATTATAATGAAGACCAAACATGGGCTTATGTCAGTGAAGAAAATTAAGGTTGGAATCCATAATACTTCATCGAGAAAGTAGCTCATCAATCTTTAGAAGTGAAGATTTAACTATCAAACTATTGAACAATGTAATGTCAAATTCCTATCTAATAGAAAATGTTAATTTGATAGTTAAGAAGTCAATTTTTTTAAGAAAAGATTACTCTAGTTTGGAAAAAAAAAAGATAATGAAAATTGTTACGCCTCACCATCGAATCTCAAAGTCAATGTGCCATGTAGCAGTCCACGTCGACAGAAAGGCTAACAAGGACCCAAGTGGTCAAAATGCAAAAATAATGCAAATTTTCAAAGCACCTATCGAGGCACTATCTCAACGGACGAAGCACCATAAATTGGATTGAAACGCTACCCAAAAAAACAAAGAAAGAAGCTGAAGCTCTTCACTCGAAAAACCAACATAAAGACCCTCTAAAGCTTTCAAATCATTTGAAGCTCGTGAAGTGACGCTATCTCTTGCAACACATTTGAAAATTTTTATGAAGTGATCGATGTAACACTTGTAATAGAAATGTCAGGTGTGTCAGCTTATTGTTTAGGGAAACTGACCCTTATCAGCATATTAATTGTGTGAATAGACAGTGATGTAAAGTCTGAGTTAAAAAGATAAGGCCACGTGATTTTAATCAACGGACACTACGTCGTCCAAAGTAGTATAAATAGTTTCTCTTTGTAACTTAGAAGTGATTGAATCTTTGAAAGTTGAAATCTTGTGTTCTCGATTATTGAAGTAAGCGGATAATACTTACAAATATTTGAGCAATCATCTTCTCTTCGAGTACATTTCCAACAGATATAAATTTTAACGTGTAATCTAACACTCATAAGCACACGTCATCTATCCTTCCACATATTCCTATTAGCCTTTGGTTTTCGCTGAGTAGTTTGGATTTTGATTGGTGATCGTTGTTAGCGCGATTATCCTCCACACACCTGTCGGAGCTCAAATACTTTTGTTCTCACCGTAGGGCATCTCCCACATTCACTTTCGTTTTTCTCACTGTCTCGTAGGTAGAAACGTGCCGGAACTTACTTGACATGCGCGAGAGATGATCCGTCATCTGTTGACTCATTTTTCGGAGTCAACAAAAATAACCTGCTTCATTCATCTACCCCAATTTTCATTATGACAGCCAGTGCATTGTTCTCGTGTTACATACCTTCTTGTGCAATGTAGCTTTGTTAGATATCAAGTTAATCGAACAAAATATCAAAACAACCAAACAGGGCACTACTATTTTTTCATTTAAATAAAAAAATAGAGTGGAAACAAATGAGCAGTGAGCTAAGCCGTAAGCTCCATAATGGAAGAAGAAAAAGCCGAGTGAAGCTGGATGGCAAGCTGTGACTGTCTTAAGAGCGACCTCATCTCCAAGCTAAGCAAACAAAATCCCACGTTCCTTTCACAGCGCGTGTAATGCGTGAAAGTAGATCTCGGGTCACACAATGTAATGAAGACGTGTCTCCTAATGGAAGATCTTTTGTCATCCTCAAGAAACTTGTTTTTTGGTACGTTTTAGAATCCTAAAACTAAACTACATTTGCATCCATCGAAGAAAAAACTAGTGACATTTAGGCATTGTAAGGTAACAAGGAAAGAGGTTAAATCACCTCTAACTTCTAATTTGGCGTGTTAAATGATATAATAAAACTATACATCTAACGGGTTACTAACTTTTGTTATGTACCTTGTTTTTATAAAAAGAAAGTCGGAATATTAATTTCAATTGATTAAAAAAAAATCCCCACATCATTGATCGAATACTAATCAAATTATATTATTCCACGTACTAAGTGAATATTTATGGCCAACAATAAATGCCAGTGAAAAAAATAAATCGCTCCTATATGTTTCTCATGAAGGTGTTAAAATTGCGGAAGAAGTTATTTGAATAGCGACATCTTACCCCGAAAACTTAAAATCATTGTAATTTTAGTTAGGTGAATGTTACTAAAATGTTACTACCACACTAAAAGCATCCAATTGAAACATTAATGTGGGGGAGTGTTTCCACCATTCAAATCAGGCAATTGCTTGAATTGTTTCTAATTTTACCTTTTCTGAGAAATCGACGTCCCGGAGAAATATCGCCACAAAAAGATTTCATTCCGTGACTAATTACAACATCTCAGAGACACGAAACGTAGAAGGTCAAAACACGTTTTTGCTTTACAGAAATCCTAGGCCTCTATGGGCTTACAAAACTAGTCATCTTCTTCAAGAAAGCTCAGGTCCCACTTTGGACGCTCCTCCTTAATTTTATCAAGAAGGGCGTGCGCCCCTTCCATGTACAATTCATCTTTCATGATCTCGAACTCCTCCGTCTGCTTGAAAGAATTGAACGCCCTAGATGTTTCAGCTTCCTTGGCAACTGAGTAAACCTTGCGCTTCTCCCCCTTGGCAACTAGCCCCTTCAGCATTTGCAGCTCCGCCTTCAGCCTAATACTCGCCTGCTGGGCTCGACGGGCACTCTGAAAAGCATTCACACTCTCTCTACAATGGGAATCGATCTCTATTTGAGCAGCGTCCAACTCCTCCCTCATCTTCGCCTTCTCCCTGAGAAGATCAGCTATCTCTTCTCGAGCAACGTCTAGCTCTTCCATAGTCTTTCGGCTTGCTTTGTTTAGGCTCACCATCCGATCAGCGTGCTCCACCATAAGCACAGTCGTCTTCATTAAATGGGAGACAGTGGATTTGAGGATATCATCATCGATCTTCTCTCTCAGCCTCTCAGCCTTCCTAGTGCCAACAGACTTGTTCATTGTGTCAACAGCTGAGGCAATGTAGGCGGGAAGCTTTTCCATAGCCTCTTCATATACAAAGTCATCGTCATCAATCTCAAATGCCTTTGAATTCCTCGTTTCTGTCCTCTGTTTCTTAGAGGAAGGGGCATCTGTCCTCGACTTTTCGCCAGGCTCGAGACGAGAGGGGGACGAATCTTCTTTGGCCCTTCGAGGAGCTATATTAAGCTTTTTTCTTCCTCTATTTCTTTCTATTCCTTCCAGCATTTCTTGGCTGTCAAAAATGAAAAATTGTAACAATCGCAAATCAATATTAATGATAAACAAGAAACTAAAACTCAAAAAGGAACCTGGCAGAATCTTCCAGACTGATACGTTGAGAACAAATTGGACAATCGGATCCTGTCTTGTACCTGTTTAAAACTTGTAGGCATAAATTTCTTTTATTCACTCATTACTTAAACAATGGATCCATGTTAGACATGCTTAAAAGTTACTTTTTAAGCTTTTAACTAACTATTAATCTAGCCAAACATTTTCTGAACCAGTCAAACAGTAAAATTCTGAAAAACTCCTAAGGAGAGGATGAAGAGTGAAGAATACATTCTACCTTTTTTGGCAAGGAAAAGTTGCTTAAGCTGAGCTAAAGCTATCTCCAATCATTGCACCAAAAGTTTTGTATCATTTTTTTTTTTGCAAATTTTACACCAATAGTATTGCATCATTTTCTTCATTTTTTTAGTACTTTAACAATTTATTTATCTAAAAAATTATTTAATTATTTATCTTATTATTACATAATTTACTAAATAAATAATTACTGTAGTAAACTTAGCCCACATGAATTAAAATTCATATTTTAATTTAAATCAAAGTTAATAATTGATTTTAATAATACATGGTACATTTCCCTGGACCCAACTTTTCAACAGTTATTTCATTAAGCTAAACACAATACAAGAATGCACAAGCAGTTACCATTCAAGAATGCATCCAAGGTGGAACTCATGCTTGCAACTGGTAACCTATTAGACATTATCCACATGATTTTAGAGAAAGAAAGTTTGACCACACAGGAAAGATACAAACTTATTTACAAGTAAAACCATGCTTCTAAAAAAGTTTATTTTGAACTAAAATAACTTCAAATTTACTTTTTAGAGGTCCAAACATGCTTGACAAAGTTTAAAAAGTCAATTTTAACAAAGTTTCTTATAATTGGAGGCTTGTAGCATGTGTGCCGAAGCACAAAAAACTTATTTTAACTTGAAATAAACTTATATAAAGTTTTAATTGATAAAAGCTAAAGTACTCAACAAGAAAATAAGATAAAAGATTTCTTTCCGAAAAGGTAATTTAGGCTCAGCCAAACATGTAATTGGCAAATAATTGCTAAAGAAAAATATATAGGCATTTCACCGTAGCAGGATTGTTTTGACAGAAGACGTCAAGGCATATGCTACATAAATCATGAGAATCCATGGACAACTTCGTGCGATTCTCCACCTACACTTCAGAGGAACCCTAAATACAGAAAAGTGAACAGCAGATAAACACTCTCAAAAGTTGAGACGAAGGCGTGTACGCATTATCTGAGTGATGGAGAAGTTCTTCAGGGTAGTCAGCAAATTCTTGGAAACTGTGAAAGTAGACTGGAGTACAAAATTAATTGATCATTTTTCTGTCTGATTTTGGTCAAACCTATAAAGCTTGACACGGAGTTACCTATTTTTATTACATGTGTAAGTATATATGACACAATCCATTTTAAATTAGGGGAATTGGGATAAATAGACAAAAGTGCATTTTGGAAAAAAAAATTGACCATTTTTCCAAAAAGCTCGGCTGGTTTTATAAATTGTGCTCAACATGAATAAAAGGGCACTGGCTTACAGCATCCTTGTGGCTCTATTACGCTGTGCAATAAAATTGAAATATATTTTTATTCATTAGACAATGTAATAAAAATAGGGTCTAATGAATAAAAATAGACGGATAAGCAACGGTACGAAATGATCTTTTTTTTTTGTTTTCAAGGCAAAGAGATTCAAACAACTTAGGATAAAAATAAAATGCGGATTCAAAACCTTAGAAAGAAATTGAAAATGTAGCAGAAGTTTGGGGCTATTTTTTTCGTGTTTCGGTTTTTAGTTTTGATTTTTGAATTTGTTTTGGATTTTGAGTTTTGAGTGTCCATTTTGAAATTGCTAAAAAAACGTTATTTTTGTCATTTTAAAAATTTGTTTTCAAAAATAAAAAAATAAAAAACCCATGTACTTTCTAATTTTGAAAAACTGATTGTTCAATATATATATATATATACTTCTTTTATTTATATAACAAACCAAAAGTGGCTGCTATTGTGGTTGAGGTATTGAAATTTCGTGTTGGTGACTTGAGTTCGAATCTCAACCACTTACCAATTTATTTGAAAAATTTTGTAATGTGCATATAAAAAGAAATTTTATTTGTATCAAACTCATGACTTTCAGAAGGTTCGTGACTCACCCAACTAAGTTATCCTGCAATTGGCAAAATTCAATCGTTTTCCGCATTTTGAACTTTTGGCTTAGTTTTAACTGAAAACAGTAAAAACGACTTTTTTTGTGTTTTCCGTTTTCTTTTTAAATTTTAAACTCGTTTTTGGAAATTCGTTTTTGAAAATAAGTAAGTAAATATGTTTTTAATGTTTTCGAAAATTGAAAATGGTCTGAAAACACCAAAGAGAACAAGCCCTTAACATTCACTGCAAAACAAATTCTCATCACATGATTGTCATTTAGTCGAAGAAGTTATTGAAGTACGTTTTGTTGGCTAATTAGGATAGTTGTAGATAATGCACATATCTTTCTTTGCTTGTGAATTGCTTGCTATGACATTATCTCTTGCTCTTTGATTTTTTATTTTTTTGGCAAAGGTGATTATGGAATTTTAAATGAGGTTCATAGACATTCGCAGGATAAATTACTTAGAGAATACTTTTTTTTTTGTTTTCAAGGCAAAGAGATTCAAACAACTTAGGATAAAAATAAAATGCGGATTCAAAACCTTAGAAAGAAATTGAAAATGTAGCAGAAGTTTGGGGCTATTTTTTTCGTCTTTCGGTTTTTAGTTTTGATTTTTGAATTCGTTTTGAATTTTATGTTTTGAGTGTCTATTTTGAAATTGCTGAAAAAACGTTATTTTTGTCATTTTGAAAATTTGTTTTCAAAAATAAAAAACGCATGTACTTTCTAATTTTGAAAAACTGATTGTTCAATATATATATATACTTCTTTTATTTATATAACAAACCAAAAGTGGCTGTTATTGTGGTTAAGGTATTGAAATTTCGTGTTGGTGACTTGAGTTCGAATCTCAGCCACTTACCAATTTATTTGAAAATTTTTGTACTGTGCATATAAAAAGAAAATTTATTTGTATCGAACTCATGACTTTCAGAAGGTTCGTGACTCTCCCAACTAAGTTATCCCGCAATTGGCAAAATCCAATCGTTTTCCGCATTTTGAACTTTTGGCTTGGTTTTAACTGAAAATAGCAAAAACGATTTTTTTGACGTTTTCCGTTTTCTTTTTAAATTTTAAACTCGTTTTTGAAAATAAGTAAGTAAACATATTTTTAATATTTTTGAAAATTGAAAATGGTCTGAAACACCAAAGAGAACAAGCCCTTAGTATTGACTGCAAAACAAATTCCCATCACATGATTGTCATTTAGTCGAAGAAGTTATTGAAGTACGTTTTGTTTGGCTAATTAGGATAGTTGTAGATAATGCATGCATCTTTCTTTGCTTGTGAATTGCTTGCTATGACATTATCTCTTGCTCTTTGATTTTTGATTTTTTTGCAAAGGTGATTATGGAATTTTAAATGAGGTCCATAGACATTCGCAGGATAAATTACTTAGAGAATACTATTAATTATTTTTATCTTTTCTATCATTGCATGTGGTGATGTAACCTAGCAACTTTCTTTTACATTTCCATAATAGGTGGTTTATGTTTTATAATTAAAAAAATAAAGAATGAGATCATTAGACTTGAAACCCTAAAAAATTAAGGGGTTAAATCATAATGTTACTTAACCATGCTATCATCTTAATAATTGTTTCATTATAGAAAAGAAGTTCCATACGTTAGGGAATATTAGAAATTTCGTATACGCATGTATGTTTTATTCATGACTATTTACAATTATCGTAGAATTAACGTTTTTAGAAACGTGTTTGGATTAAATTTAAAAATTGTAGATGAAATACAAAAGATCAATTGGTCCATGATCCATCTGTTCAAAAGTGAAACTAAAATTTAATATTGAAAATTTATATAACCACTTGTTATGTATTTATTCCTTAATATTATGAAAATAATATTTTGTAACTGCGTTTAAGGAAAATTTGCAGTTCTATGTAAGGAGAATAAGAGCTTGATGACTATCAACCCGTTTGGCCTCCTTTCTTTCAATTTTAATGTTTGAAATAGTATTTTTTTGAAAAATGTGTGGTTGAAAAATATAATATTATTTTATGGAAGATTGTGTAGTTGAAAATAAGATAGAAAAGAAAAAATGAGAATGAAAAAGGGGACGAAAGAAGGGCTATATTTGCGTAATTGATGTCACCAAATTATTATCCAAGAAGGACATGAATAAAATATAGTCCATGATAGATATATTAAATAGGGGTGAACATGGTTCGATTTGGACGATTTATGATAAATTTTCAAACCAAACCATTTAAAGCGATTTGAAAAAATTTCAAATCAAACCACTACAATTTCTAAATCAAGCCATTTTTTTCGAGTTGGTTCGATTTAAAATCATGATTTAACAAATAAAAAATTAGCAGAATAAGTTAAATCGTAATATTAGTCTAAATTTTACGCTAAAACATAAATAGTATCATTAAAAATATTACAAATTAAAGTTCTATAATTCTAACCATTATGCAACAATATGATATAAATATTTTAACTTCTTAGTCGATATTAATTGGTGCAACATCTGCAAGTGAATAATTTTTTCAACTTGTTGCTCACATTGATTGTTGTGGTGATCAATGTGAGATAGTGACATTTCATTCCAAAAATATATTACCTTATATTTGGGAACATAGTTTTACCTCTCCTAAAGTTGGAAAAATTATTTTATCAAAATAGCAATCTACAAAATGTGCAATAAGTAAGTCACCTGTTAAAAGTTCCAAATAGCTAATAATGAATGGTTAATCAAAATCAACATAAATTCCAAATTTTCATTGAGGATCCATTTTGGTACGTTGTAGAGGTTAAATTCAGACTTGGACAGCATAAATGAAAGCTCTTAGATGAAAAATATTAAATTCATGATCAAATGCAAGTTGCAAAGGTAAATATTAATAATAAGCAATTAATATTATACGAACCAATAATGTAGCATATAATATGACATGATCCCAAATAAAAGCTATGCGCTTTGTTTTCGTGAGTGATGATCTAGCAATTAATTATAGATATTTGTTAAACGACTTCACTAATTCATTTTGTGTATGGACATGATCCGTCGAATGCTCAATGATAATTCCAATTGATGTTCAATACTCGTTGAATGCATGTGATTTAACTCACTAGCAATATCAGGATGAATTGTCTTGATTGAATAATTGAAAAATTGAGCAAGTACTCTAGCAAAAACAATATTCGTAGCGAGAAGTAGGCAGACATGCGATCGTGAGTAGAAGAATTAATTAAGACTATAAAGTAACAAATGGTCTACATGTTGGGTGTATCAGTTCACATATATTTCCATGAATTATTTTCAAAAAAAAAAAATTGGAGATTCAACGTAGACTTGAGCAGTTGAAGATCTAGCCTTTCTTTGAGCTCCATTTTGAGAGAAAAATGGATTTTTGAATAGTGATTTTTGAAGAATGTGTGGTTGAAAATGAAGAAATTTTTTTTGATTACATGTAATATTATCTTATTGGAGAATGTGTGGTTGAAAATGAGTTTTAAATAAATGAATATTTGGTAAAATGGGGCTCACACATAGCTTGTCTTGTGAACAAGGAACGTATGAATAATCAATAGGTAAAATGATCTTCTGATTCTTTAAAGCATGTTCATATGAGTTGTTTATTATTCGACGCATTATTATAACTTTTAGATGTCCAAATCGATCATGTCAAATTATATATATTTTTGAATAAACGAATTTCGAATTCGTGATAATGTTAAATTCAATTATTTTTATGAGTATATAGTATATGATATCTATTGCAGCACATTCGTGATTATGTTAAATTCGTGATTTTGATGTGATATCTATTGCAGTGAATATATTTAAAATTAAGCATATTTCTTCTAAATTTGTTGGAATAAAGTATATCACCGGTATATTATTTTATATTATTTGATAAAATAATACAAGCTCTTTTTAATCTTTCAACGATATTTGATGCACCTGATATCGCATTTTATTATTTTATGCTAATATTAAGTCCAAAAATACTGTCTTAAAAAATACATATCTTGACAATTTACTATTTTGAAGAGGAACTGTGGTGATAACATATTATAAAATAAAGAGAATGAGAAAAAAGTAAAGAAGTCAATAAACTTTTGTGTATTTTATTGAGAACACAAGCTCCATACTTATAAGGAAGAATTAGAGCTACAAGAGATATAATAGTCATAATAACTAAAGTTGTAGAGACATAATCATCATTTACCAATACACATATAATTTATAATAGAAAATATCTTATTTTAGTTCAACAAAAACAAAATTTTTTGCATTATGATATTTTAGTAATATTTTTATATCAAAGTTAATATTCCTATTTAAAACGAGTCCCCGTTTGGTTTGTGTTAAAATCGTGTCAAAATTTTAACCACATATTTTATCAATTTTTTACTAAGAAATTGATTTTAATCTACACTAAAAAGGGACTAAATAAAATTGATTCAAAAAAATATCCCCAGAAAATCTAAACTTTGAACCAAGTTGAAATATGATTTCCTTATTTACAGTATTGGTCTCACATTAAAGTGAACTGAACTCTGTAAAATAGATCTCGAAATTTATGACGTACGAGAGTTGTAAGAAACCATATGAATTTAACAATACTGAAAGTTTGTGACACGCCTTGTAGAGTCACAGAGATTACCAACCCAGGAAAAAAATATCTTGATTGCATAGCATGAATAAAAAGATTTACATAAATTTTGTTTCCATGTTAATCGCGAAAGCAATAGTTCTCGTGTTTCTTTATACAAGTTAACCAAATGAGAAAGATTGTAACAAGTTGAACTGATCGGCCCACAATTTTAACATTTTCAAGACAAATATGCAGCAAAACTGAAGCATTAGGAAGCAAAAGAAAGATCATATTCAAGACTATGCACTACCCTTAAGGAGTCACATTCCACAGCAGCAATCTGATAGCCAAGGTTCCTGGCCAAAATCAGAGCCTTCCCGAACTGCCGTTGCCTTGGCATCTTCAGCTGCGAGTGCCCAATAACCTTCTTCCCTTGCAATCACCACAACCACGCTCAAACCTGTCCCCAATGACAGCACCCGTGTTGTAGAAGCCCATTCCAGTTTCCACACCTGAGGCATCAAGCAATGTCCACGAGAACATGGTCGTCCCTTAGCCCCTGACCATGTACAAACCTATTCCTTTTACCTAAAAGTTCCCACAAAATACATCTAACATGCCCCAGTTCTCCCAGCCTACAAGCCTTGGCCAGCCCAAACAAAACATCACCCACTTCAGCATTCCAGTAAGAAAGGTTTCACAGTTCTCCACCACCCTGAGGCCTCCCACACGGAGACTGTGGCTAGACAAGATAAAAGAGCATGCAAGGAAACACTTTTGGAACCAACAAATAACAAATCCAACTAGTCTTGCAGTCTCTGTGCCTTTTCTGATGCCAATTAGGCTAGCAATCGACATGACAGAACCTCAACATCTGCTGATATTGTGTTCTTAGGAGGTAATATCATCTCGTGGTCCTCACGGAAACAAAATATTGTTGCATGTTCATCATCCGAGGCCAAAATCAAGCTGTGGCCACCTTCACTGCAGCTGAATTAGCTTAGATTTCATCTCTTCTACTGGTCTTTGTCTTCGTCTTCATCTTCATTGTCAGTTTCGACAAAGCAGCTAAGATCCCAATCAGGGTGTTCCAGCTCGATTGCATCATATAGAGCATGAGCCCCTGCCTGGAACAAATTTTCTCGCAGGACCTCGAACTCCTCCGAGTTCTTGAAAGCTTTGACTGCCATTGCTGCCTCGGTTTCCTTGGCAGCTACCTCAGCCTTGAGCTTCTCCACCTCGGCGCCTAGGCCCTTCAGTTTCTTCAGCTCCTCCTTCAGCTTAGCATTCTCCTGCCAGGCTCGGCTGGCACTCCTAGAGGTATTCGCATAATTCCTGCAAAGGGAAGCTATCTCAATTTGAGCATCATTCATCTCTTCCCTTATTTTCTCCTTTTCCCTGCTAATGATAGCTAATTCTGTTTGAGCACCCCCCAGTTCTTCCCAGCTCTTCTCCTTCTCCCTACAAAGGACAACTATCTCTGTTCGAGCATCGTCCAATGCTTCCCTGGTCGTCTCCTTCTCCCTGTGAAGGACAACTATCTCGGTTTGAGCATCATCCAGCTCCTGCCTTGTCTTTTCAATTTTCCTGTGAAGGTCAGCTATCTCTTTTCGAGCATCGTTCAGCTCTTCCCTGGTCTTTTGGTTGGCTTCATTCAGGCCAACCATCCGATGAGCGTGCTCTGCCATAAAGACGGCAGCCTTCATCAAATGGGACACAGATGAATTCAGTACCTCCCTATCACTCTCGCTCCCCAGCCTTTCAACCTCTCTGATGCCGTCATATTTATACATCGTGTCAACGGTGGAGGCAATGTAGGCTGAAAGCATGTTCAAGAGCTCTTGTGAAAGATCCTCCTCGTCACAGTCGAATGCTCGTTTCTTCACCATTTCCGTCTTCTGTTTCTTAAAGGGAGGAGCGAAGCAGGAAGGAGTATCTACCTTCAACTTTTCGGCAGGCTTGAGACTAGGGGAGCACATCTTGGTTGGTTCCACGGCTGATGCCTCTGCTGCATTGGCCTTGCCCAGCCTCGGAGCATGTACAAGATTTTTTGATCCTGTATCAATAACACATTTTAGGTTAGAACACAAAGCCCCAGTTTGGTTAAGCTAAAAAAGTTTATTGAAATTTAAATTATAGTCGATAATTAATTTTAATCCCGCATTTAACGAGACTCACAACTTTTCAACCGAAAATTCTGATTTTTATCTAAACCAAACAAGAGCATAGCTTGTTCAAAAGAAAAAAAGGGGCATACCAAATACCTGTGTTCCTTTCTACTATCTTATCTTCCTACAAACCCTCAAGAACATGAACTATATTTTCTTTCCAAATTAATCCAATTAAAAGAGGTGCTAAGGTTAAGATTTAAGAGGCTAAAAATAGAGAGTTTAAGATAGAACATTAATTTCATTTTGAATGCAACAACAATTTTCACAAATTTGCTTGCAAAAGTAATGGTGACATTAATTTTTAAGAAACATATAGCTCTAGTAGCTAGTGTTACGCATCAATTTACGAGATGGGTCACGTGGCAACTAGCTAAGCAAAATGCCACTTAAGGTCAGTTTTTCGCTTCGGCATCACCTCTTCCACATGTGCCCCACCAAAATGATGAAGCCATGCCTTTAGACACCTCGCTGGAAGTGTTATTATCTGAAGCAAGGCATCATCCTTTTGATGTAGTACAATTTCAAGGCAATTGGCGAATGACATCTTCTATGAAGGGCTTCGACCACGGGCATTGACTTGCCGAGTCACTGTACACTTGACAGCTTTGTACCAACTCTGTTCGTCAAACAACTTTTCAGCCTACACAAACTAGAATGGAAGCTAGGGTGGTTGCAAGCCTAGGACAACGTCCAGCTTGACAAGTGAGGCGTTAGTATGAAGGCGTTAGTATGAAGTCACTTGTTAAGCATCCAAGCATATTTTTCATCTATAAATACTTATAAAAGTGTCATTCGAAGGTAACGTGAAATCTTACTCTCACAACACTCTAACCTGAATACATAGGCTCTCAAAATAGGGTTTGCCCTTGAGGTTCAGACAAGCATAAACTCTACACCCAACCGTACACATTCCATTCGTTGTGTCTCTCCCACACCAAATATCTTCAACGCTGTCTAATTTGACATTAGAGTTCTTGTAACCATTGAACCCCTCACCGGAGTTATAGCCACATGCAATCTAATGCTTGTGTTCAAGTATACAAGTAACATAAACATGAACGGATATGAACTAGAATCTATTGCAAGCTAGATTCGATAATTTTGAAGGTCAAGAGCTAGATTTGTTGATTTCCTTATGGTGGAAGCATTAGTCCTCCTTTCTTGCTTAAGTTTCGCAACTAAAGTACACAATGGAAGTCAATATTAATCCCATGTTTGAGTCATATTAAAATTTTCATTTTCATTCTTCTACTCATTTTCAATTACACATTCTTCAATAAAATAATTTTTTCCATCACATCAATAACTTTTTTTTTTTCAACTACACATTCTCCATCAATATACTCTTCTAAAATACATTCTTTCAAAATAATGTGGCTTAAACACACCCTAAATAGACTTTTGATATGCTTTGTTAGATAGCTTCAATGCTAACCAAGCCCAACAAGTTAGGCATTGCATTTATCATTTTTTTTCATGCCTAAATCCTATTAATAAACCCTATTCATGACTAAAAATGACGTGGCAAATTCAAATCAACTTAATAGAATTTTTGGTAGAGTGATTGCTAGAATTTAGGAAAATAAAAGGCTAATTTCTATTGTTTAGAATTTTTGTGTATTGGAGAGAATACATCTTTTTATGTCCTTTTGAGGTGACCATTTACCCTTGTTTATAGATCTTTCCTTTTGAAGCTAATTGGCCGCCCACTATCACATATGCTACAGTGCTGACCTCAGAGTGTGTGCCATCGTCCAATTTTAGGGTACCTGAATGACTGCTTATGTTGGCGAAGCACGCCATTATATCCCTCGGTCCTAGTTGTGATACGAAATGATTGTCTAGCTATTAGGCTTCATCATTGCAACTTCTGGATTGGTGAAAACGAAGGTGCTTGCATCAAAGGCGCCACTTGTTAACTAGGGATTGGTGGTGTTCAAGGTGATGACATCATTGTCGAAAATCTGAGCCTCCATTTCAGAGTGCAATTATGATGTTTCTTAATGACGGCAGGTGTTGGTAGACCTGTGTTGGAGAGCTGGTGGGATGACCTCTAACATTTGTGATTGTTGAGGCATGACTTAGGTTTTTTTTAGAAGTGGGTCCGAGGTGATTATTAAAAGCTCGATCCCCAACAAACCCAAATGCAGATTAGAAAGATCTAGCATTGGCTTATTCGTAGTGGTGGCAACCGAGCCGAACAGCTCGTCGGTTCGACCGCTGGGCTCGTAAAAAAGAGCTACGAGCCGCTCGGACTCGTCTTTAGCATGAGCCGTAAAAAACGAGCTACGAGCCGCTCGGACTCGTCTTTAGCATGAGCCGAGCAGGCCAGCTCGCTAGGCTCGTTTTTGACGAGCGGCTCGTTTAATTTTTTTTTTTTAAGGTGTACGTATAGTTAATTAAAAAAAAAAGGCGAGCTTGGCTCGGCTCGCAAACCACAAGCTCGTGAGCCGAGCTCGACCCATGAGTAACGAGCCGAGCTTCGTGGTGAGCTCGTGCTTATACGGGTCGAGCCGAGCCGAGCTCGTGCTTATACGGGTCGAGCTGCTCGGCTCGACCCGACCCATTGTCATCTTTACTTATTCGCATAACGAGCACACATACGCAAACGAACAAAGAGTAGGAAACCTTCCTTTTTTTGAAGTTCATGGCTTTCTTTTGACAAATAAACAGTTAGTAAAGAGAATCTATGAGCTGTTTATTTTGCCTCAGAATGCCAGGATCGTCGCAATATCACCCCTACGGAGTCAAAATTGTATTCCTTCACCTCAAAACTTAGCAAAAGGACTCCTAAGACTCAGGAGAAACTAAGTCAACTTGTACTCATGATTATTATTGCTAATATGTACGCATGTTATCGTCAAGGAAAGGACGCAGGAAGACGCTACATAGAACAATCGAATTTAGCAGAAAATATGATCTTACTGATAAAAATAAATCTACTCCATTACATGACCAGGCAGCAAATTATTCTACATTTACTTCGACAGTATATTGGAAAACAATGGGGATTCAGCAGTAATTGGTACGAAAATACGCACTTACCGTTCATAAATGCACTTATGGTGGAATTCAAGCTTGAAACAAGGGTGTCAAGGTATGTTTTCGAAGTCGGCTAATGCGTATAAAAAAATATAAATATGTAATGAAGTTAACAATGTTGAACATATGAACATAGAGTGGATATATATAGCAGTTCAAGGTGCAGTCCTGGTCGGATTAGAATACTTGCTAGATCATGTGTGATATGATAGAGAAGCAATCCTAGTAGAATTAGGAGTCATGGTACAATTAGGTTTATGAATTCTAGTAGGAACGTTCAGCTTTGATTGACATGCAAATAGATTAACAATAGAGTCCAACTGAAATTGGGCTTGAATTAAAGGTTCGGTATGTTTTAAAAATCGGTGATTATAACCAGGGCCGGTTCTGTGATTTTCGGGGCTCGAGGCGAACTCCCAACATTGGGCCCCCAAAATCAACGTAAATGTAAAATTCAACAGGAAAATTTTTTTTTTTGGTCAGAAAATTTTTTTTTTGGCCAGAAAATTTTTTTGGGCTGGCCGGCTGGGCCAATCTTCAAATAAAAAAAAAATAAAATTGGGGGGACCAAAATGAGGCCCCCTCTACTTTTGGGCCCGAGGCGCGGGCCTCACTTGCCTCGGCCCAAAACCGGGCCTGATTATAACCATAGTTATTAGATCTGATCATGTCGTTGATTTGGATAACTATTTTAAGCTATATACATTTTGCTTAAAATAGATAAATTAATTATTGACTTTAATTTATATATTTATCAATTCTTTTTTTGACTATTGTTGAGATTCTTGCAACAGATAAAAGGAGCCAGAGCAAATAAAAGTCTTTTCTTTTAAAACATTTAAGTTTACAATAGTTATATTATTACTCTGACAAATTTTTAATTTTGCTAAATTATAGAAACCTTTATTTTTTTGCAGAGAGTAATTATCTGAGTTAATACTCTAAATAGTCATCGAACTTCGTCAAAAGTTCTTAGAAGATCACCGAACTTCAAAAATACTCTAAGTAGTCACTGAACTTTGTAAAAATTTCATAGGGGGTCACTGAACTTCAAAACTTTCCTAAATAGTCACTGAACTTTGCCAAAACTTCCTAAGAGATCACCGAACTTTGTAAATTGGGATCCCATACATCAATGATTCAGTGACCTTTTAGGAAATTTTTGCAAAGCTTAGTGACTATTTAGGGAAGTTTTGAAGTTTAGTGACCCCCTAGAAACTTTTTGCAAAGTTCAATGACTATTTAGGGTATTTTTGAAATTCGGTGACCTCATAGGAACTTTTGACAAAGTTAAGTGACTATTTTGGCAAAGTTCAGTGTAAATTAGTCGTAGTACATTTTTACTATGCAATTATAAGTCTAGCAGAATTGCTCATTCTTTAAACTTGTATAGCATTTGAACTGTTTATATGTAACATAAATATTGTCACCCACGTGACAAATTGAAGTTGATCAATTATTTATAGATTGGAAAAGTATTGATTGTCTCTGCTACCTCGACCACAGATGGTACCACGTCGTCATAGCGGTCACTACTTTCTTCGACGTCACCTCTATCAGCTCTTTATTTTCGGATCTCATGACCTAATATTTCCATCTCCTAATGTCATGTATCTGTCCTTCTCTTTTCGCCAGCCACGGTAGGAAACAATTTTTGAAATTTTTGTGTTGCAAAATCAAAGTTACTTCTCCTTTGCTCAGCATGTGTAACTATTAAAGGATACAATCTCATATCAAATAAAGATGAAAATATAGATAAACTTATAAAAGATTGACTACTTCTCTTAATAATGTTGACTTTTTAAGATGAAGTCTCAAATCTTAACATGGTATCAGAGCTCATTAAACTCTATCGAGTCATTCGATCATGTAAAGACTCCAAAATGAGTATACGAATTGCAAGATTGGTCTGCTCAAACGAACCACCATCTTACGAGGGCATATTAAGGGATAGAATCTCATATCGAATAAAGATGAAAATATAGACCAACTTATAAAGGATTGTGCTACTCCTCTTAATAAGATTGATCTTTTAAGATGAAACCTCAAATTTTAACGGTAACCAATGCCCAAAACATGACTATTTTCTCATTGTTTCCTTTTTGTTCCACTTCGTTGTAAGCTAAAAGACCACCTATATAACCACATATTTTGCAAGGGCGTGTTATACTATAAGATAAGAGTCATCGATGTGACTCTTATGTGGTGGGACACTTTAAACGAGAAAAGTACTTAAAAAGTTTTGTTTTTTCACGACCCTTCATACCGCTCTAAGAGTGCGCCGTTTGATTAGAATATTCGTGTATTATTATATTGTTCATGTGGACTTATTTTATTGTCGTGGCACTAAATTCATCATTTGGAACACTATATCCAATTAATTAATGTAGTCTATCATCATAACAATGACACTTATCTAAAATTAATAATAAGTAATCATCGTTTAAGTTCGAAAGTTAAGCAAGTACAATCAGCTTACTAATTTTATATCATAGTTACTTATCAAAGTGACACGATTATAAAATTAATTGTCAAAAGACAAAATTATTGTAACCCTATGCTAACTTATTCACGTACACAATCCAATTTATAAACGATTTAATTTATAGATAAATAAAAAAGAGCAGTGAATGTATTTGTGAATCCATTGAAATACGTATTTTAAAATATAATTTGATTATTTATAAATATTTATAAATCATCTATAATTTGCCTAAGATAAGCTTAACTGTACATTGTATTTAATTAGTGTCTTCTTGTCTACGAGGATTTTTCATATTGTGCAGGATTTTATTTTACTTTTATTTTTTTCTAAAAATAAGTCAACTTAAATATTGTAAACTTCTATCACAACGACAACACACGTCCATATTAGCAATAATAATCATGAGTACAAGTCAAGCAAACACAAATTAACCACTAATTTTATATGATTTAAAAAATAGAAAATTAATATGTCCATTTCAAAGTGACATAATTATAATCTGGAAAACTAGAAAAAAAATCATGTAGTTTATTGAAAATTTTTTATTTAATGTGACACCTCACCAACTAATCCATATACACATCTCAGTTCTCATAAAAATCATATGAAAAAACAATTCGAGAATATGCGAATCATCCACTTCAATATGTAATTTTTTTAGGGATAATTATAGCAGCAGTACCAAACATTTTATTTAGTAATAGATTTTGCCAAACCTTTAATTTATGTCACTCACAATACCAAATATTTTATTTGTGAGTATCACTCACTCACGATACCAAACTTTTCATTTTAACTAATTTTAAAATGTTAAAATAATAACTTTACATTTTTTATAATAAAATAACTAATAAGTAGATGTGTAGTTATTGATTACAGTGGAGGAGATGACAGTGATGGCGGTGAAGGAGATTGTAGTGGTGTTGGTTGCTTTGGCGGTAGGGTGGGTATGTGTGGGGTGGATGGAAAAGATGAAGTTGGTTTTTTGTTTTTAATTTTAATTATTTAATTTTAGTTATTTTATTATTAAAAAAATGTAAAGTTATCATTTTAACATTTTAAATTAGTTAAATTTATTGTCAAAATCAATTCTTTGGTCAACTAAAGGTTAAATTAACAGAAATTATTCATTTGAACTTCAATTGTGACATTTTGAAAGGTTTGATATCGTGGATGACAAAAATGAAAGATTTGGACAAAGTCTATTACTAAATGAAATGTTTGGTATCGCTGCTACAATTATCCATTTTTTTAACATGGTTCGATTACTACATCTATATACAAAATTAACTGGAAAATTGAAAAAGGTGACAACTATGTCAAAGTATTAAGGGCCGTTTGGTAAATTTTTATTTTTGCTTTTACTTTTGTTTCTTGCGGAATAATTTCCTTAAAAAGTTACTTTAAATTAACTTCATCTAAAAACTCTTCTAGCCCAATAAAACATCTTCAAAATCAAACATTTTCAAAAATGATTTCTAATTTCATAAGCGACTTTTGATTTTTCAAAAGCCTACCAAACTAGTCCTAAATATGTTATTCCAAAAATAGTTAAAGAGTTGATTTTTTTATGTTAATCTGATTTTCCTCTCATTTTTACCATGCTTTATGAACGAAAAGAATGAAAAGAACCCCCCAGTTCTCTTTTTGGTTAGAAAATTAGGTCGCACCAAATTTCACAGCAAATACAAACGCGAGGAGAAAAAATGAAAAAATAATGATTTAACATATTTACAGCAGTAAAAAATGTATTTATTGAGTTCTTTTTTTTTCGCATGATTAATTTACTTTTTTACGTTTCACTTCTTTGAGATGAACTTCTCCAGAAACCAGCACCATAAAATTTCTCCCACATTTCCTTCTCTAATTCAGCAACATCATTGTCCAATTCCAGTGCATTCACCATCGCCACCGGGCCTGTCATCGTGAGAATTTGAAGCTCCTTATCATCGCAACCCCACTTTCGCGGCGGCAGCAACCCATTCTTTATCAACCTACGACGGCGCTTCAGCAGCAAAGCCTTGCGGCATAGCCCTGCTGGAAGTTTGTACATGGCGAGCACCAGTAGATTCGCCAGCCCACATGGACAGCAACAGCACACCGCTGCGCATTCCGCCACTGTCCCGCCTGCAACCTCCGCCAAGCTGACTTTCCGGCCGCCACCTCTGGAGGAGGAATAATCTTGGTTCTCCTGCAACAGCTGCCGGCGATCCACAGACGGCATCGCCGGACGGAGCACAAATTGCCTCGTCATATACAGCTTTCTTTACAGATTTTCTTCAGCCAATAAATTAAATTCTTCTGAATTAAACAATATTAGGATCATGAACAAGAACCAGAACGCTAAGAAGAATTCTATAAAAGAATTATCGAAGATAAGGCGCAAACATAACGTTGCACCACGGCTTGAGGGTGGCGCCAGAGAATAGTTCTAACAACAAATTGCTCAGAGCTAAAATCGTTGATACATCAAGCAGCCCTCCGAAATGTTAGCAACAAAATTAGTCCGTTATTGACGGATTCTCTGTTTTCCTATGATCAAATGAATATTGAATTCTAAGAAAAGGGTTGAATTTAAACCTGAGGCTAGAGAGAGAGAGAGAGTGTGTGTGGAATTTGAAGATGGATATATGTAACGGAAGGAGGAGTATTTTATTGCAGTATTTGATGGTGATGAGGTAATTATTTAAGGTGGGGGAAGACAAGAAGACAAAGAGACAAGGATACGTGGGGGCAAGGTAGTTCAAAGAGCTTTCTAGAGGCAGACAATACAAGGTTCAGGCATCCTACTATATCATCAAATTTTGGGTGCTGATCTACGAATAATCACATATAATTGATGGAGTGGGACGAGTAGGGATTAGGGATGACAAAATATCTCAATCTCGTATTGTCCACTTCTGAATGGTGCGGGAATTCACCCTTCGTTTCGAGTATGAGCCCAATAAATAAGTAAATATGGGACTATGCCCTATCCTGCTTGTGAAAGATCCTTGTTGACAGAAAATTGAGAAGACAGAAAGCAAAATAACTACCGTCTCACCACCGCTGTCCCCCAAAAATTGTCGAGGGGGTGAAAGTCACTTTGCTTAAATAAGAAAACAATAATAAAGACTTTTAAGATGGAACTTAATATTATATGTCACTATGGGCCCCAAGCACTGCCTCTCGCCCTTTCCAAAAATGTCAAATCAATAATAAAATATACAAAGCTTCATTTTTTTTCTCAATAATTGAGATTTTTTTAATGTACCTGCAGGAAATCATTTTAGGAATAGATAAGATTTCTATTTTATTTTTTCCATGGTAGGTACCATACAATGTTTGTTAAAGAAAAAAATCTAAAATATTGTGATTTGCCATTTAATTTCGTCCACCGCATATCCAAACACGCCGGTAAGTCTAGGGTCATCTCTTTTGAAGCAATATTAGGGGCGTGTTTGGTCGTTTCAGACTGAAAATGAAATGGAGGAAAATTGAAGAAGCCCATCTTCAAGGCTAAATTATACATTTCATCCTCAATCTTTATCCCTAGTTACAATTTAGCCCTCGACCTTTTTTGTAACATTTTTAATTTCAAACTTCAATTAATTAATTATATTCGTCCCGTTAACCAAAAATTCTTTTAGTATGTCTAGAAGAGATAGAATTACCCTTAACACTGGTAAACAAGGAAAAGACGATTAATATTTTTAAAAAAATAGTAGGGAAGAAAAATTAGTGTATACTTGGTTTGCATTTCACTTTTTAGTTCTCAGCTTTAAGTTTATTTTAAATTTTCTACTCAGTCTATTCTAAAATTATTGAAAACTTCTTTGATTTGTTATTCTAAAAAATTGTTTCTCAAGCACAAAAAATTGAAAAACGTGTTTTGTTTGAAATTTTGATAAATTGTTTTCTAACATTTTACTTTATGAAATTTGATTATTCAGTAAAATAAAATAAAAAAATTGGTATTAATATATTAATTCATGAAATCTGATTATTTAGTAAAAAACAATTAGTTAATATATTATTTAGTGATATGTATATTCTAAGGTTTGTGAATTTCACCAAAAAAAAAAAAAATCCGCTACAAAAGTAAATAAAAACAAAAAACTTTATCAATCCATTTTCAATTTTCAGTTTTTCGAAAACACAAGAAACATGATTATTTACCTATTTTTGTAAATGAATTTCCAAAAACGAGTTTAAATTTTACAAAGAAAATAGAAAACGCTAAAAAAGCCATTTTTAGTTAAAACCAAGCCAAAACTTCAAAATGCGAAAATGTCTGAATTTTGACAATAGCTATATGGCTTAATTGGGAGAGTCATTAATTTTTTAAAGATCACGAGTTCGATTCTATTTCACTGAAATTCAATACAAAGGAATTTTTTTTTATATACAGAGTCCAAAATTTTTCAAATAAATTGGTAAGCGACTAAGACTCAAACCCTAGTTACTAGCATGAAATTTCAATGTCTTAACCACAGTAGTAATTACTTTTGTTATGTTATATAAATAAAAGAACTAATATATATTCATTTTTTTTTTGAAAATAATTTTTTAAAATGAGAATGAAAATATATTTTTAACAATTTCAAAATTGACATTTAAAATACAAAATCTAAAATAAATTCAAAAAACAAAAAGTTGAAACACGAAGAAAATGACTCCTTATCATTTCTCCTCTCTTCTTCTTCTTCTTCTCCAACCCATCACAATCTGTCAGCTCCACAATTATAATTTAAATTTGTCTCCGTGTTAAATATCTCGTAATTTCCTTTAACATTATTGTCAAAAGGCTTTAAAAGTTCATCTTTCACCAACTTAAAATTAAAATGGATTATGACCAAATTTGAGTGAATAATTAGCCTTTTGATTTTTAACCAAATTAAAATTCGATAATTAATTAGCTCAAATAAGAAATGTTACCTTATTATCAATTAATTCCAAATATTCTGGGAGCATAAACTCTACCAACATCACCGAAGCGTATCATACCATCTGAAATAAATAAAGAAGTTGTGCGTGTGTCTCGCCGGCCCGACTGAATCACCAATCTCTCAAGAGGTGAAGTAGAACACAGGCTGCAGAATCAGATACAAGCAGAGGAAGCAGGTGCTGGAAAATGTCAGAAAAACCAGTCCATATAGCATTCTGAGACCCATTCACCGTTGAGATTTCAAGATCTGAGAAGAGAGAGGAGTTCTGAAAGAAAGAGACAAATGGATTATGACCGAGAAGAGATGCCAATGGATAAGATCTTTATTTACACGTGTCAGAAAGTCCCATGTGACCCGCTGCAGCTCACTAAACTTTCACTCTAGTTGCAATCAGGTCCCTGTACTTTCTCTCTAGTTGCGATCGATCGCTAAACTTCAATAACATTTAAGTCATAAATCATGCAATCTCACCCCCGACAACTATCGTACGCTTTCTTACATCTTTGTCATATATACAATTTCATTTAGCTTTTATTAATGTATTGACAATAGTAATGAAAAATGACGAGTTCAAAAATTCTACAACACTTATGCAAATTGTAAATAAATTACATAAATATTGTATGTATGATTAACTAACGTTAATGTTTTTATTATTATAGTTCAACAAAGTCTTGGAAGAAAAAATAAAAATTTTAAATTCTATGGTTCTATAATATGAAGATTCAATATGGTGACGATGATACATATATCAACAGACTATAGTGTATCAATCACGTATACTAGAAAGAGGTGTCCTTTGATCCTGCTCGAGATAAAGTGCATTCGCTAGCAATCCACTCGAACAATCTCACCTGACATTTTTCGTAGAATCAAAATTGCGATTGACTCTTAAGGACAAGGAAACTCGAAAGTGGCAGTCCATCATCGTGGAAAGGTGCAAAATCATGTAGGAAAAAATGGATGGAGTCTATGGAGATGGAGAGGCAACATGGCACAAGCTACGAATAGGAGCTTAAACAAATATATTGTAGAGTTAAATAGTAAAGGACGAAGGAACGAGATATGGAATAGACCTCATAAAACTTGTTTTAAATTACCTTAATATCTAATTTTCCTCTTGAATACACACTTCATTGGTAATCAAGGCCCTGTAAATTTCAAAGTTTACTTATTCACAATCGAGAAATTTTTTTTTTTATTATTGATAATTGCTAAATGGGTGTTTTGAGTTTTGGGTTATGTAGTTCTCAGTTATTCAGACGTTCAGTAATTGCAAGATTGCACCCGCAAGCAATCAAAAACTCAAGTGTAGAAAAGAGGGAATTTTCTGTTTTGATCCTTTAAAGAACAAAATTTTAGTGATCACCAGCTTGAAGGCTTGGAATATGAATTTCACCGGGGTAAAGAAATAAAAAGAGACATTTTTAGGTTGAAATCAGTGGTGGATGTAGATAAAGTAACAGAGAGCGACAGTAGCTTTAGAGATGATAGGGATACTAATGACTATGATGCCATTGTCATTGGATCGGGGATGGGTGGACTGGTGGCTGCATCACAGCTGGCGGTTAAGGGAGCCAAGGTTTTAGTTCTGGAGAAGTATGTGATTCCCGGTGGGAGTTCAGGGTTTTACGAGAGGGACGGATTCAAATTTGATGTTGGTTCATCTGTTATGCTCGGTTTCAGCAATAAGGTAAGCCGGTTGTATATATAACTTATATACACGTCTCTATATCGTGTATAAGTACTTGTTGAAGTCTAAATTTGAGTACATAAATGTAGCTTGAACTTTTGGACGAGGTAGTCTAATGCAGTATTAGAGGTCTTGAATGTATTGAATCGTTTATGACAGTTGTGAACCCACAATCGAATATAATGAATTATTTATGTAAATTGTGAACCCTTCGAGCTTTTGATGAAAAATGAAACCACCCCCTTGTGCGAAGGGGGCATGTTGAGGGCAAATTTAAAATAAATGAATGTATCCCACTAGACAACTTAAGCTTTATAAGGTGGTTTAACAGAGGAATGAAATGCAGTATTTTCCCAGCCAAATTAGTAGTACTTCAATCAGAAACTGGTTCTTGTAAATGGAATATTGTGTGATCTATTTGAACAATGCATGCCACTGAATGAAAAAAACTAGATGTGTTATATGGATATTTTCCTTAAATCATTATTAGAGACCTATAATTGGTTTTGGAAACTAAAGAATGCTAGTAGTAAATTTATTATTATATGCCTCTTTTGGTAGTTGCTCTTGCATAATTCTCCAAGTTATATATACTTTTGTGCTTTTAGAAATGATGGAGATGTTGGATATGTTGGAAGGATTTTAAATGAATAATAAACATTCAAAGAAAAATATGAAATGCTGGAGTATTTGCATGTTCTGCCACACTTTGAAGATACAAATTTAGTGTTCCATTGCCAGCTTATCTGTGCATAGTATTCCTCTGGTATGCAGTATTGAGATACAAATTTAGTGTTCCATTGCCAGCTTATCTGTGCATAGTATTCCTCTGGTATGCTGTATTTCTCACGAAAAATAATTAGGATATTGGGTTTTTGTCAAAACTATAAACAGCATTATCTTTATCTTTACTTCGAGATGTGCTCCTTTTTCCGAACTGTGCTGGGGGCTAAGTCTTTTAGTTTGGTTCAAGGGACCAAATAGAGTATTAATTCTATGGTACAGGATAAATATTTTGTCCATGGCGTTTTGTATGAACAGTTTACATTATTCTTTCTGTTTGCTTTACAATGCTCCACCCGATATGTTTGTTTACTATTCTTGTTTTTCTCTCAATCATTGGATCTGAATCTCTTATATATCTTCAGGGAAATCTAAATTTGATTACANAACCTGTTATATATATCACAGGGAAATCTAAATTTGATTACACAAGCATTGGCAGCGGTTGGATGTAGGATGCAAGTTATACCTGATCCAACAACGGTTCATTACCATCTACCAAATGGCCTCTCGGTCCTAGTCCATAGAGAATATAGTGATTTTGTTGATGAACTTGTCAGCAAATTTCCCCATGAAAAAAAAGGGGATTCTCGGATTCTATGGAGTATGCTGGAAGATTTGTTTTAATTGCATATCTAAAGTAGCAAAACAAGCTTTCAATAAAAGAGAACATGTACTAAGTTAATTCAAAATAGTGGTTCGGAGAATTAATCAATTGATGGGATCTAATAACCTGAACAGACCTCATTTAAGCCTATCTTCTTCAGAACTTTATTTTTATGCTATTGGGGAGTCTAAATCCATGACTTCTTTGGAGAGGTTTTGCTCGTGTAGATCGAGATACTGCCTGGTTTATACATGGATGCACTCCCTAATTGCAGTTTAATGTAAATACTTATCGAAGGAAAAACTGTCGTGTATAGCCATATAGAATAGAAGTACATCTTAACTAATATTATTAGTTGGATATACTTCTAAGGAGCACTATAAATTTGGAAACTTTCCATAATTCAAGCATATGACCAATTTAGGCACTGGGGAGGTAATTTTCAACCTATTGTTAATACTAAGCTTTTCAAACTCATCCCAAACCCACACATGGTATACCTTAACAAGTTGAATATCTTCTATTTCAATTCCACTTCTGTTAATGTTAATGTCATTGATATATTTGTACCATAAGCCGCAGCTTGCTTACTCTTTATTTTGATGGATGCTTTTGACTTTCATCTCAGCCTACTACTTTCCACAATATGTGGGTGACATAGCTCGAAATTATATAAAGGATCCTCAGTTGCTATCCTTCATTGATGCAGAGGTGGGCTGTTATACAGTTAATTATATTTTTGAAGTTTTCGGACTTTGGCACCCGTGACTTGCCTTATTCAACTCCTTAAAATCAAATTTGTTGGTTTTATTGGCAGTGTTTCATTGTTAGTACAGTGAATTCCATGCAGACTCCAATGATCAGTGCAGGCATGGTAATCTAGTTTATTAGCTTTCCTTCCTTTTTCATTTCTATCCATATACTATTTTCTTACACATTCTTTACCATAGGTTTTGTGTGACAGACATTTCGGGGGAATCAACTACCCTGTTAGTGGAGTTCGAGAAATTGCTAAGGCATTAGCAATAGGGTTAGTAAATCAGGGGAGCGAGATACTTTACAAAGCAAATGCAACGAACATTATCCTTGAAAACAGAAAAGCAGTGAGTTTAAGCGCCATTGGGATCTCAGCGGCAGTATTTTCCAGGTCTTCTTTGATCATTAAAATGTGAAAGATAGATAGTTTGTGCCACTTTTCTTGTAGGTGGGGGTGAAGCTGTCAGATGGAAGGCAGTTTTATGCTAAACCATAATATCAAATGCTACTAGATGGGATACTTTTGGTTAGTTATCAGAAACCTTCCAAATTATCATGGAATGTTCGATCATGTCCTACACTTCTGTTTGATGCACAACTTTCGTTCATTTTCTTAGAAAGGGGCTGATCATGTTAAATTTATATTTTTAGGCAAGCTCCTGAAAAAGGAAGATCTTCCTGATGAGGAAAAAAGATTCCAAAAGGGATATGTTAAAGCGCCATCTTTTCTTTCTGTTCACATGGCAGTTAAATCTGATGTTTTGCCACCGGACACAGATTGTCACCATTTCATCCTTGAGGTACTATGGCAATTTCAGAGGATTTGGAAGTGATTATTATTTTTAATTGTTTCCCCATTTTTTTCCTGATGGATTCACTTCTGTCTTTTCCTTGAGTATGTAGGATGATTGGAAGAATTTAGAGAAGTCATATGGAAGTATATTCTTGAGCATCCCAACTATTCTTGATTCGTCGTTAGCTCCAGAGGGGAACCATATTCTTCACATTTTTACAACTTCATCCATAGAAGATTGGTAGGCATGTTTACTTGATATTTTACTATAAAATGGTTATTGTTGTTAAATCAATATGTTCTTGTTTATTTTTCCAAAGTAATGGGAATGGCATTTTCCTTTCAGGGCCTGTCTAGTGAAGATTATGAAGCAAAGAAGGAACTTCTGGCAGAAAAAATAATTAACAGGCTTGAGAAGAAACTATTCCCAGGGCTCAAGTCATCCATTGTTTTTAAGGAGGTATAAGTCAGGAATTCCAACCTAGCATTTGAATAGACATTAAGTACACAATTGAAGCTTCAAATCCTGATGAATTATGGAATGCATGTTCAAATGGAACAGAATATCTTTTCAAGATTTTAGCATAGGACAACCCAGTATTCTACTTAAAACAGGTCTAGCTTTCCGAACTTCCAAACTCTGAGAAAGCAGTCCTTTTGTGGCCAAATAGTTACTGCCTCACTTTTTCTGTCAATCATTTGAAACCTATGTTCCTCCTTTTCTAATCTAGATTTTTCCTTTTACTGGCAGACGGCAGGAACTCTAATATTTGTCCCTATAAGAAACTAGAGAAATCAAAATTCAGCCACAGCACCATGTTAGCTGATGAAAAAAGTAGTCTTAATCTTTGTATGTTATGTCAGTTCAGGCTTCAGAATTCATTTGAACATCTGTATGGTGCTTCTAAATATGGCAGATAGGAACACTGAAGACACACAGTCGGTACCTGGCTCGTGATAGTGGTACCTATGGACCAATACCACGTCGAATCTCGAAGGGCTTAATAGGAATGCCGTTCGATACAACTGTACATGAATCACTTTCACATTTGTTTCTGCTCTTACTCTATATATGAATAAAAAGATGATACTCTACTTCCATAGCACTTCTTGTAAACTGCTCATGCTATGCCACTATGGATTTATAGGCTATAAATGGTCTGTATTGCGTGGGAGATAGCTGCTTTCCGGGCCAAGGTGTTATAGCAGTAGCCTTTTCAGGAGTAATGTGTGCACATCTAGTGGCTGCTGACTTAGGTAAGATGGTGTAAAGAGCATGATTGGCAAAGCTTAAAAAGTTACTTTTAAGTTTTGGTCAAACATGTTTGACAAGTTTCATAAGTTTCTTCTTTTTAGGATTTTGAGTATAAATTCTTACTTGTTTTAACTACTTTTTTTGGCAATAAGTATAAAAAATTAAGTTTGCTTTTTTTAGGCTTACTGATATTTGATGCATCTTCTTGATGAGGAAATGGATGTTTCCCCCGAACCAATTTTTCAAGCTTTTCGAGGTTTTATCCTGATCAAATCAATGGTTTTGTTTACTTTGATGTTTCAATTAGGATTCGAGAAGAAAAATCAGATATTGGATACTGCTCTACTGAGGCTACTTGCTTGGTTAAGGACACTCGCGTGAGAAGATCCATGCTAGACGTCCTAGGGAAATCATGACTGATTAACAGGAAAGAAATGCATCTACTGTCAATTGAATTTGATTTTACTTTTCTCATCTTCGTGATTAAATCTAGTTGACGAATTTTCGATCAGTTGAATAGTTTTTCCGTGGACTGACTACTGTTGTTCGTTACGAGTTTTTGATGAAAAATGTAAACTACACATGAATGTTGTAGTGAAGTACGTCCTTTATTAAAGCAGTGTTCAAATATATTTGTTGCATCGCGTTTTCCTAAATTATGAAGTTGAATTAATAAAAATATAGGTTCAATGATACGTAAACAAACTGGGCTAGAATTGGACCAAATTGTATAAGTTAAACATAATGAAGAAGTTGTCAAAATATAAGTGAAGATTATATTTGATTGATGAGATTTTGATCCAATTAAATCTCGTCACATCATATGGTAAATCATTATGTAAATTGTTATATAGATATAGGACAATCGAAGTAAAAGTACTGTCCAAAGATCTGTCCGCGTCGCATGCAACACAATATTGCAAATGCTTAAGTTAAAAAAGAATAGACATCGGTATTTTGATTGAGAAATCATACATAAATGTGTAATATACAAAAATGGAACTTACCAGCAAGGCAATAACACACCCTAAGCCAAATGAGAATGCACAGAAGAATACAATACTTGCTGATCAACCAGTAAAATGCATCTTACACCAACAAATGGAAGTAAAAGCAAGCTGCAAATAATTCAATTCCGCGCCACCAAGGAATCCAAAAGATATGCATACCCCTATGATGGAAAGTGGTACTAGAATCCTCTCACGGCATGTTTGATAAGGTGAAATGGATAGCACTTGGCAGTATTAAAAAGGAAAAAGAGCTAAAGATCTTTTTCATTGTATTGTCGAGCCCTATCTAGGACTGTGTGCCAAACATTTCCTCAATGTTCAAATTGATGGCCATAATCTTCACGAGTGGATAAGAAGCGCTGTGTATTTGTTTTATACTTGTGTACTTGAAAGACATTTCCACTGCCCCACACGAGGTCCCCTGTCTAAGAGCATTAACAAGCCTGCGTTGTTGTTGTTCGATAACCCGAACATGTATCTAAAAATCATAAGAAAAACTTTACGAGTTTAGGTACATTTTCTTCATTGGCTCCAGAAAAGAACTTGCTAATTACAAGACTAAATGATGGCCTAACTTAGGCATAAATTATCAGATGAATAAATGTCCATCCTGCATGCAATCCTCTCAAATCAGTTTTTTCTCCTAAAGACTCGAGAGACAGGCATATTGCTCCAGGTTTGCATATCTATCAACATATCTGAGTACCCTTGGCACGGGCTGCCATTGCTCCGGGTCAAAAATTATATTACTGCCCTTTCATACTACTAAGGTACATATTGTTCTACTCAATGCCAAAGTCAATGTCTAAAGTAAAATCTGGAGAATAATATTTTATGGTAACTACTGTTTACTAGCTTATAAAATATGACCAGCAGTTCTTACATCCTAGTTACTGAAGCAATATGATTAAGTGGGAATACAAATATATATAGAACAGAACAAATCAACCTAGCAAAATTTGCAGCATGATGATATAAAGCAATTACTAGATGAACAGATATCTCTATTACAGAGTTCAGTAAAAGATATACTCACCTGCATCTGCGTGCTTTTCTTCTCCAGAAAACCAAGGTTATGATCCACTGAACATGAAAATGAGATAATATACGGTAAGCAATTATGAAACAGATGCGAGGCGTGATTCTAGAACAAGGAAAAACAGATAAAATTATAGTAATATTTCATACAATCAAACTGATTGGATAATCGCAAAACATAAGAAAAAACTTGAGACAATTAAAGATGTACGCAACATAAAAATAATCTGAAAAAGCTTTTGCTTTTCAGTCTTTACTTCTGTCAAATAAAACTTGGAAATAAGAATAATAATATGTTGCAAATAAGTAATTATATAACACAATTTAAAAAAAGAACCATATGGAAATCCGAATCAGATTGAGGAAACTAAAAAGTTTAGGATGGAGATTAGAATCAGAAAAAAGGTGCTAAAAACTCCAATAAGGAAAACAACAATATAAAACTATACCAAGTCCAATTCAGTAACTGTAACTGAAAGCATAAACAAGGGCACAAGGGCAATCCAGAAAGATATCAATGTAATCAACAGAATCAGATGTGCCAAAAATGCAGAGTGCTCACAAATCAAACTGATCAAAATGCATTGAGCAGGATGAAGTACAAACACACATCATAATTGGAGGCATGCAACAAATTAGTCCCCAATTTGATCCCTTCACAACTAAATGAAGAAATGATTGTCAATATGCATATCAGATTACCTTGAATATTGCCATAAAGGAAAAACTTCCAATTACTGATGGCTTCTTCACAGGCATCCTTCTCTCCGGCGTCATTTCTTTACACAAGTTTTGAGCTATCTCCTTCAACAACACAAATTGAGCTTTATCAGTCCCAATAGAAACAATTGCCCGTCTCATTGATTCTCTATCGGCTTCAAGAGCCTGAAGCCTAGCATACAGCTTCTGGATCTCTGGATCTTTAACATCCGAATAAATCAGTGACTCCCTTGGAGTAGTAGTTGTCATATAGTCATCCCACATTCCTACAGAAGCCTTGGGCTCCTTCAGACCACGAGCCTCCTGGTGAACAGAATCAATTGTATAAACTCTGTCACTTGTGTCATCTCCAACCTCTGATGCATTATCCACCTTCCTCAAATTAGAATTCTCCGTCTGCGGAAATCCATTCTTAAAACTTCCACCAAATTTTGGAGATTCTGCAAATAAGGACTTTGAACTATCATCTGAGAACTTTCTAGAATGCCTAGGCTGCCTTGGGGACTGACCAACTATCACCTCTTCAAGCATATGTTTAACACCGCTAAGTTCTGCTTCAGGCTGAATGTTCCTAGGACTTTTTTCTAATTGATTGATTCGGTATTCAAAATCCTTCAAATGAACCTTAGAACTAGATGTTTCCCCAAATGCATATTTCTCAACGTCAGCAGCTTCATCATCACCATCAGGGTAAGCCTGGGACTCACTAAAATTGCACTTCAAAGGAGGGTAAAGCTCATAATGGGGCAATTCAAATTGCCCATCAAGGTTCTCAGCTATACTATTGTAGCGGATCATACTGTTCTCTCCATCAGCCCCAGCCTCAGTCAGGTCATAACTCATTATCCTATGCTTATAGGCCTGCACCTCACATCTGAGTGATAGAATGGATTGCTCACTCTTATACAATAAATCCTCCAACGCCAACATTTCCTGCTGATCATGTGCCATTTTCTCCTCTACAAACCTCTTAAACTGCTTAGCCTCCATCTGAATCTCTGCCTTCTCCCTCTGCAACCTCAGAATCATCGACATGGCCTCATTGGCAGCTGAGGAGGCCGCATCCCTCTCCTCCTCCAACTCATCTATGAGGTCCTGAATGGTCTGCTGTTGGCTGCTGACTGTTTCACGCAATGCCATACACTCATTTCCTATTTCCACACGAGCATTTTGTGGTAAAATGAGACCCGGGACTGTGAACTGGTTCTCTTCTTTAAGTTCATTGAACTTCCGTTTCACGGACCGGAGACACGTACCAGAAAATGACCCATTCATTGTCGAACAGCTACACCCACAGTTGCAACATTCAACCAGACTAATTGACGGGGGCATATCCTCAGAATCCATGGATCAACACTCATTCACTAAATCTCAAACACTCCAAGAATCTAGTTTGATGCTAAAAATTGATTTCAACGACCATTTACAAAATCAAACGCTTCCAGGCCTCCCTCTGTGAATATTAATAATTCCCTCAACATTATTTGGAAAAACTTCCCTTTTTTCCTCAATCCCACATATTATCGATGATTTCACCAACATCTTGTAGCCAAAATATTTCCTACAAAGAAAATTAAGAAGAAAAGACCCTCAATTCTAAGAACTCTAAAATTTCACAATATCTACATTACCATATTCAAAATACAACACGCGAGAACACGAATTACCTCGAGCTCGGAGGAGGCTGAAAAGATAGCTGAAAAATCAAGTTGAATATTCCCAGAATCTTCGCCGTTGGGATTCTGGGAATGATATTCTTAGGAAAACTAGGCGAGGTTTTGGATTTTCTGAAGGGTGAATTTCCCCGAAAAATTGAAGATTTGAGCAAAAAGAGAGGGAATAATATATATACCGTGGAGGGAGAGCTGGAGAAGAAATCGAATTTGAAACCTAGATTTTTCTTGGGTTTCGAAATGCTTCGTGTATCGTGAAAATTGACGACTCTTTTCTAGAGAGAGAAAGACGGTTAGAGAGAGAGAGAGAGAGAGAGGGTTCAGTTCATTGGGCGGGGATGAAATTGGGATTAGAAAAATTAATAATAAAATTAATCATTGCATAATGATGAATTTTGATTAGTGATTTTTAAGAGAACACGTATTTGAAAAATAGAAAAAAATTTAAATTCACCTGCAAAATATACAATAAAAAACGAGTATATAATTTTATTTTATTTTAAATAATAATCGTCAAATATGGGCTAAGGTAACCTTACAATTTTTATTTATTGTATTATATTTTAATTGCACTTAACATTCCTAAATTTTGTTCATTATAACATTTAAGTTTAACTATTTTTCATGTCATTCTTATTCTCAAATTTTTCATTGATTAACACATTTTGTATTTGATAATATGTCCAAAAGTTACGTTGAAATAACGTAAAATAACTTATTTTTTCAACACATTTTTAAAAAATAAGTAAACAAAAAGTGTGAAAAAAAAATTCCTTCATTTTAAAGTATGAAAACAAACTATTGTGATATAAATTATCATCAAAGACGAGACGTGCTAATTAGTGAAATGTTGAAGATAAGAATTCGATGAAAAAAATGAAGGAAATAATTGCTACGATAAGCAAAGATTGAAGAACTTAACTGCAATTAAAATGTGTTGTTTTAAAATTGTGGTAGCAATGTCAATGTGTCAATTGCTACGATATCTATTCATGCAGCCAAGAATAAAGATACTCAAAAAAGGGAAGAAGAATTTTGAGTACCAGAATGATTTTACATCTGAAGAGCATCAATCACATAGCGTGTGAGCCTCGTAGCTCATTCCTTTCATATGCTTAATCAAGTGGCCTATCAGAGTATAAATCAAATCAGCGTCACGATGAGTTCCGTCTCGGGAAAAGAATAAGTGCACTTCGTTGTTCATCTCTAGCCAACTACACCCGATTTCTTTCACCACCCCGTTTTTCTCCATTTTCTCCCTCACCTTCTTTACATCAATCCACATGCCTTTAGATGCAAAGAGATTTGAGAGTAAGGTATATGAACCGCTGTCCTTTGGATCAATTGAAATGGCCATCTCAGCAGCATGTTCAGCCAGTTCCAGATTACCTGTAACTTGACATGGACTGAGAAAGCTTTTCCAAACTATAGCTGCTGGTTGTATTGACATTTTCTCAATAAAAGCCTTTGCTTCGCACAACTTACCAGCTCGACCAAATAGAGAAACCATGCAAGTATAATGCTCAATTCCCGGCTCAATCCCATACCTAGACATGGACTCAAAGTAATTGAATCCTTCGTCTAAAAGCCCCACATGGGAACATGCCGACAGCACACCAACAAACGAGACATAGTTGGGATGCATTCCTGCATTTTTTATTTCCTCAAATATTTCAAGAGCTTTCTTCGCATCCCCATGCAGCGCATACATTGATATAATTGAATTCCAACACACAATATCTTTATGAACGATAGAATGGAAAACTTTTAGTGCTGCTTCTATGCTTCCACACTTTGCGTACATATCGACAAGTGCATTTGTAACAAATGGACCAGAGTCGATACCCAGCTTTATTGCTTGGTTATGGAACTGGAGACCATGCAACAGACATGCTAGATTACTAGATGCCATTAGCATGGCAAGCAGAGTGAACTCATTTGGTCTCTGTATCCTGTGCTGCAACTCTAAGTAGAGCCTAAGAGCCTCCTCATTTTTTGATTGTCTTGCATAGCCAAAAAGCATGGAATTCCAAACTACTGTGTCTTTGTCGCTAATCTCTTCGAATAAATGCCTTGCATCTTTAACAGATGAAAACTTTGAGTAAACATCTATCAAGGAACTTCCAACAAATACGTCAAAACAGAATCCAAACTTGATCGTGAGAGAGTGAAGTTGCGTGCATACTCCCAATGCAATTTGTGAAGATGATATTCCAAGAAGGCTAACAAAGGTTAGTAAACTAGGTGTGATCGAATTAAGCCTCATCTCGGTGAAAATGTCAAGTGCCTTGTATAAATTTCGTTGTCTAGAGTATCCCTCAATCATTGCATTATAAGAGACCACACTGCCATTTTCCGAGTCGTGGAATACTCTTTCAGCATCAATCAATGAGTCACACTTCGAGTACAAGTCAATCAGGCTGTTATTCACATATTCATCAGAATCAAGATTGGTCTTCACGGTATAAGCGTGTATTTCTCTACCCTGCTCAAGAGCACCAACAGAACCACACGAAGTGAGGACGCTAGTGCAAGCAAATCCATCTGGTTTCCAACCCAGTCTATTCATATCAGTAAGCAGCTTCATTGCCTCTAAATCAAAGCCACTCTGCATGTGCCCAGAAATCATTGTTGTCCAAGAAATCACATCCTTAACCACCATTTGGTGAAAAACTTTTCTTCCAGTTTTCACATCACCACACTTGATATAGAAATCCATAATCACATTACTCAGTGAAGCGTCCAAGTCCCCACCCCTCCTAAGCACATAAGCATGAACTTGCTTTCCCCCTTCAAGAAAGTCAAGCATTGAACATGCAACCAAAACACTAGATATCACATATCTATCAGGAATAACTTCAGATTCTACCATATGCCTAAACAAATTCAGTGAAATATCACCCCTTCCACTTTTGGCAAAACCCATCAGGATCACAGTCCACGTCACCACATTTTTCAATTTCATATCATCAAAAACCAATCTTGCTGACTCCATATCACCCGTTTTTGAATAAAAATCAATTAGACAAGTACCCAGATAGGCATTATTATCAGAACCAACCTTAATAATAAAACTATGCAAGCACATCCCATTTTCAACACTACCCAAATCCAATTCAGTACAAGATCGAAATACGCTAGCTAAAACATATTCATTAGAACTCTCGTTACTAGTTTTTCTGTACTCCCGAAACAATATCAAGGCTTCTTCACTATACCCATTTTGAGTATATACAGAAATCATCGAAGACCAAGTAACTAAGTTCCTTTCAGGCATTCTATCAAACAGATAACGGGCAGAAAGTACTGACTCCCATTTCGAGTATAAAGAAATAAGAACATTATTAAGAAACACATTGTTTTCGAATCCACATAAAATGATTTGGGCTTGGACTGTTTTATAGTACATAATGGAATTATTACTTGTTTGAGGCGGTGAAAGTAAGAGCTTGCCCAAGTATTGTCTATGGGTTTGTCTCTTATGTGTAGTAGTAGTAGTAGTAGTACCATGATTCTCTAAATGAAGAAAAGGAGATGATAGTTTGGAAAATGATTTGGGAAATGGCTGCTTTGTAGTTTTAGCTTGAGATTTTATGTGCAACTGCAGCGTAAACAAATAGTTCCTCATACATAGAGATCGAATTGGACGTAAACATGCATGATTGATAAGGATTTATAAGCCAACTGAAAAAATTTCTAATACTTCACTGGTATGGAGTGTGTACTCATTCTTGAATTGACATGTCTATTAAATAGATACATTTTTGTTAAGAAATTCTCGAATCGCAAAACCAAGAAATGAATTCGCGAGAACTCGATTGAAATTGAGGTCTTGTGATTTTTAAAAAAGTTATTAGGTCACACATGCATCACATTAGCGAATCTACGAAGAATCGTATGAATCCCGCCACAATTTATGTTGTGCACATGTCCAATGACAGGGTTGGAACTCGACTGCCCCAACTTGATTTAGACCCTTGGCCATATGACAACTTCAGTTTATCTCTTTTAGGATATGACAATTCACAATTGATACTTAGATTGCAAATGCTTGCACTCCAGATCAATGTCACCAACCTGGAAGAATTACATGTGTCTTGTGTGTGAGGATGAATAGAGTAAATTCTAAACTCCTATAAAATTATATTACACGATCTTGTAAAACCACGTTGCAACGATAAACAGTTGCCATAATCACATAATTTTGGGAAAGAGATCATAGGAATTTAATACATGTGACGTGCACAAACAATATAATTTAGCTTCAAACAATGTGAAGTTAAAAACATACGAGCTCTACTACGTGTACACCATGGGTGACATAATGCACGAGTGGCATTCTATCATTGGCCAGTGAGAAAAAAAAAAAGAAAAAAAAATTCCACCAGCCAATGACGGAATACCACTTGTACATTATGTCACCCAATGTGTACATCTGAATATACAAGTAGAATAATCCAAAAGGTATATATTCAAATTCAAAATTAAGATACAGCTGGAGGAAAACCGCTCAGGTAAAATACAAAGCATCGTTTTCTTTTGATACATCATACTTTTTCAAGCCGTGACAGAATTTAATTATACATAACCATCCAGAATTCTTCAAAATACAAGAGCAGCAAGCGTAGAGCTTGAAAATAACATATTTCATATTTAAAACAGCAATCCACACCATGAAAAATCTAATAAACACATTAAAGAAAACTAAAAGAATTTGTTGTATTGACTGGTGAGAGAATTCCTGAGATTAGAATAAAGACCATAAAGGGAATACTGCCGAAGATTCTGAACTTCATACCACGANTACTAGTTTTTCTGTACTCCCGAAACAATATCAAGGCTTCTTCACTATACCCATTTTGAGTATATACAGAAATCATCGAAGACCAAGTAATTAAGTTCCTTTCAGGCATTCTATCAAACAGATAACGGGCAGAAAGTACGGACTCCCATTTCGAGTATAAAGAAATAAGAACATTATTAAGAAACACATTGTTTTCGAATCCACATAAAATGATTTGGGCTTGGACTGTTTTATAGTACATAATGGAATTATTACTTGTTTGAGGTGGTGAAAGTAAGAGCTTGCCCAAGTATTGTCTATGGGTTTGTCTGTTATGTGTTGTAGTAGTGGTGGTAGTGGTAGTAGTAGTACCATGATTCTCTAAATGAAGAAAAGGAGATGATAGTTTGGAAAATGATTTGGGAAATGGCTGCTTTGTAGTTTTAGCTTGAGATTTTATGTGCAACTGCAGCGTAAACAAATAGTTCCTCATATATAGAGATCGAATTGGACGTAAACATGCATGATTGATAAGGATTTATAAGCCAACTGAAAAAATTTCTAATACTTCACTGGTATGGAGTGCGTACTCATTCTTGAATTGACATGTCTATTAAATAGATACATTTTTGTTAAGAAATTCTCGAATTGCAAAACCAAGAAATGAATTCGCAAGAACTCGATTGAAATTGAGGTCTTGTGATTTTTAAAAAAGTTATTAGGTCACGCGTGCATCACATTAGCGAATCTACGAAGAATCGTATGAATCCCGCCACAATTTATGTTGTGCACATGTCCAATGACAGGGTTGGAACTCGACTGCCCCAACTTGATTTAGACCTTGGCCATATGACAGCTTCAGTTTATCTCTTTTAGGATATGACAATTCACAATTGATACTTGGATTGCAAATGCTTGCACTCCAGATCAATGTCACCAACCTGGAAGAATTACCTGTGTCTTGTGTGTGAGGATGAATAGAGTAAATTCCAAACTCCTATAAAATTATATTACACGATCTTGTAAAACCACGTTGCAACGATAAACAATTGCCATAATCACATAATTTTGGGAAAGAGATCATAGGAATTTAATACATGTGACGTGCACAAACAATATAATTTAGCTTCAAACAATGTGGAGTTAAAAACATACGAGCTCTGCTACGTGTACACCATGGGTGACATAATGCACAAGTGACATTCTATCATTGGCTAGTGGAAAAAAAAAAAAAAAAAAAAAAAAAATTCTACCAGTCAACGACGGAATAACACTTGTACATTATGTCACCCAATGTGTACATCTGAATGTACAAGTAGAATAATCCAAAAGGTATACATTCAAATTCAAAATTAAGATACAGCCGAGGAAAACCGCTCGGTCAAAATACAAAGCATCATTTTCTTTTGATACATCGTACTTTTCAAGCCGTGACAGAATTTAATTATACATAACCATCCAGAATTCTTCAAAATACAAGAGCAGCAAGTGTAGAGCTTGAAAATAACATATTTCATATTTAAAACAGCAATCCACACCATGAAAAATCAAATAAACACATTAAAGAAAACTAAAAGAATTTGTTGTATTGACTGGTGAGAGAATTCCTGAGATTAGAATAAAGACCATAAAGGGAATACTGCCGAAGATTCTGAACTTCATACCACGAGTTAAAAACTGAATCATGCTTATCTGTACCAGAAAATGTAAGTTGAATACCGAGGCTGCAGTCTACAGAACCTCCTCCCCCTCGGTTTTTACAGTTATTAGTTCTGATTGCGCAGTCTTGATTGTTGAGACAAACAAAGTTAGAATTGCCAGAGCAAGAAGAGCAGCCATCTCTTTTCCAG
>CAIGRB010002315.1:50234-72875 GCA_903798255.1 Fraxinus quadrangulata | reverse complement strand
CAATAAAAAGTGAAAATAAGGGTGAAAATGCCAAAAAAGAAAGGTATGGACGTTTTCCACAGTGAAAGATGGGAGCATTATATGCTAATTACCCATAATTTTATATAGGTTGTGCTGTGCGATCCATTTTATTTTATTGTTGTGTAATAATTTTCGTTAAATAGTTTAGATTCTAATCATCTCGCATTATAATCTTTAATCATCATTCCTTTTTCCTATTATCATTCATAAATGGTTTATTAAGTCCTTTTATACACTTTTTATTCCAAGAAACCCAAAATATTTTCAAATTAGTTTACATCTCTGAAATGCCAGACCTAATCTATTAGATTAGTTTTTTTGCCACACTTGTGAATCTGAGAAGGCTAAATCAAATTAGGACTGACAGGGATCGTTTAAACTATAATACGTCTCGATAATAATGGAAAACTTTAAAAATCAAAAACCAGAACCAGCTGTGTCATCTATATGCTCACATTCGATATTTTAGGCAATCCCTCAATCGTTTTTAAAGTCTTCATACATAATGATATCCCCTTGCATTGACTCAAACATATATACAAAGAATCGGATGCAAATGATCCACCACAATATGCCCTTATGTTATCAGTTTAATACCAAAAGAAGTCAAAAACCTAAAAGAGCAAAGTGCATTTGGCTATATCAAGCAACCAAATTAAGGATACAACATGATTCACACATAACGCAACTCTCTGAGATTTTGATCTAGTCATCAATAAGGCAACAAGAATGTCTTTCTTAACACCCCCTATCTTACCTTCTTTAGAACATTCCTTAAATTCATTCTCTCAAGGACTATATTCCCAAATTATACTTTCTGACAACAATTATATAGTTCACATTGCTATAAAAGTGTTAGCCAATTCTGTAATCTTCTTCCATTTCTTCCGATATTATTTAGTGTAGCAAAATTCCCCTGTAATCTAGTAATCTGCTGTTCCATTTCGACGTTATTAACCCACCAAGAGGAATTTCCAATAGAGAAATAAAATTAAGAAAAAATAAACCAAAAATCAGAAACGCAATTCTTCAGAGAAAAAATTACATTCATTGCATAAACCCATAATTAGTTAATTAATACCAACAAGCAGATTTATATAAGTAGTATTAGTACCGGGAAGAAGCTGGAGGTATTGATCGTGAGGAGAGAGATCTCGTCCACTTTGGGGCGGAAAACAGCGGCCTGGGAGTTTCTGTTGGGGAGAGAGAGGCGATTGTCGCAGGGCGAGAGCTGAACGGAATTGTTGTTGTTGAAGAAGAAGGCCAACCTTGAAGCAAACGCGATACCGAATGTGAATCCATCCTTCCTCTGCACCTTCGTATCGCCGCACGGAGAGAATACATTATTTGTGTCGGTTCTTGATTCTCCGGAGAGGAGTAGAGTTGATAGGATGACGAGACAGTGGATTGCTGGATTCAGGGTTTTCGGTATCGCCATTGATGACGGGGAAAAGGCTTGAGAGTTGGATTTTGTTTGGCTTTGCTTCGCTGTAGAAATTTTTTGAAATTGTACAGTTAGGAGGTAAAATTGCACCGTGAAAATTATGCCGACTTGCGATTCATAGGCTCATAGCCTAGATTGAGTGGTTTGATTGCTCGAAATTAATTTCATGTTTCATCATCATTATTTGATCAAAATAATATTTTGAAAAAAAATTTTGATTATCATACATAATATTTTATTTTTTAACGTGCAATCGAAAATGAGTATATGAAAAAGAATAATGTTACGTAAGTTCATTGGGGTTGCAAAAAAATAATGCTACGTAACTTCATTGAGGTTGCAACTCCGATTTAGGTAACACTGGATGGAAGGCTAAATGTAATGTGAAATTAAATGAGTCATTTCATTCAACTTATCATTTAATGTCATATCAACGCCACCAGACTGGAATTGCAATCGGAGTAGAACTAAATAACATTAATCATGTAAAAAAAAAAAAGGGTTTTTAAATAATAGTTTTTAGATTATTTTTTTATTATTTTGAAAAACTTCCATCCTACAACCCTAATGTCATACATGCAAAAAGTTGACACGGCCCACCGTAATGTCATTCCACCTTATTTTAATATATAAAATAAGTAAATAACACACATCATAATCTTACTTTATGGTGCATAGAACGTGCATTGTGCACAAGAGTGACAATAACGTTGAAAAGGAGAGTTGAATTTAATATTAATATAATTATTTAAATAGGTGAAGAATTTAATTTCAGGGAGTTCGTCACATGAAACAACTAACAGACGGAAATAAAAAGGATAAAAAGAACTCAAAACCGTTGACATTTTAATTGCTTACAAGCCAAAACTAGATCAATAGAAAAACATTGTTAAGTATTAATTTCTAGTCTCTATGTGTCAAATGTATCATATTTGTTGTCATGATTAAAAATTACGTGACAATTTAGATTAATGTATAAAGAATTATGTAAAATATTTGCTGGAATATTATAAAATGAAAAGCAATTCTTATTAAAAATGGCGTAGAGAATGTATTACAAAGTTTAGTATGAGTTCGATCATCAGCAGGGACCATTGCTCCTATTTATAAGTATCTAACCAAGGATCCGTCGTCCTCCTTCACATCAAGCTACCGTTTCAATCTCGATATGTGTGTCATCATTGTGATTGAAGAGTTTTGATTGGCTGCTGAGTTCAATCAGATATGCCATCATTTTACCTTGATCATAGTTACAACCTAAGTCGTGATAGCTTGCAACTTAGGTGATCATTGTTTCATTTAGATTAATGAATCAAACAGATGTCGATGTTAGAGGTGACACTTGTTTTCTCAAAGATGGTTGTTGCTTAAAGAGGTGATGATATCACCGATAAACATCTTTTATGGGATAACAATGATGTTCACAAATGACTCTTGTGCTCGAGCGAGCTCTTTGGATAGGCATCTGATCCGACCTTGTTATGTGGTTTGTGTGAGATATCATTGAGAAATATTTTTTTAGGGGATAACAATGATGTTCACAAATAACTCATGTACTTGAGCAAGCTCTTTGAATGAGCGCCTAATCTGACCTTGTTATGCATTTTGTGTTTTCTATTACTAATTTTATTTGAAATGGGATCGAGGCAATTATAAGTTCGGACACCAACATTTGTGTTGTGTATAAAGATTTAGCCTCTATTTGGCATATATTAAAAATTAATTTTTAGTAGATTTTAATAAAAATTAATGAAATGTATAGTTGAAAAGTTGTAGACCTTGTGAAATGTGTAGTTAAAATTAATTGTTAACTTTGATTTGAAATTAAAATTAAAATTTAACCCGGACCAAACATGTGCTTAATAAATAAACTCAACCCGACTTTAAAAGAGTATTGTTTTATAAATCCGTCATGTGACCATCGTTACACTTTGAACGGTTCATTTTCATCTTTTGATTTCAAATGCGTCGTCCCCTAAATAATGCTCCCTCAATTTCTCATGATACCGTTGACTTCTTACATATTTGTAAACCTCCATTACCTCTCTGCATATCCTCATGGTTGACCTAATTAAACCACCTCAATTTTGTCCCATTCCAACATCGGTCCATCTACAGCATAGATCATGAACAGCACCACCACCTCCGGCGGATTTCTGGGCTCCGAAAACATCAGTGGATTTGGTTACGGCATCGGAGTTTCCGTCGGAATCCTCCTCCTAATCACAACCATCACGGTGGCGTCATATTACTGCACCAGAAATACAACAATTGCACCGCCGCGGAGGGCGGCTACCCCGCCGCCGTCGGACGCCGCGCAACACTTTGTCATAGACGTTGGATTTGATGAGGCCACCATCACTAGCTACCCCAAGATGCTTTACTCGGAGGCTAAAGTGAATCACAAGGACTCCTCAGCCACATGCTGTTCCATTTGTTTGGCAGATTACAAGAACAGCGATATGCTCCGGGGGCTGCCGGATTGCGGCCACCTTTTCCACCTCCGCTGCGTCGACCCGTGGCTGCGGATGCACCCCACCTGCCCTGTATGCAGAAACTCGCCCATGCCAACGCCGCTGTCAACTCCTTTGGCCGAGGTGGTTCCCCTAGCAACCAGACCTGTATGATATATGATATATGCACCTTTGTTATGCAGTATTGGACATGACTCCATTATCTAATCAACAAGATCTTCAGTTCCAAATGCACCAAAAGAACAATTCTTCAATACCCGGTTTTTCAATTTTCCATGTGCACTGTAGATCCCAGGATTTTTTATTTTTTTTTTTATTCCAGTTATTCATACAAATCTCCAATTTGCATAGTGAAAGTTTCTTCACGTCTTGTATCATTTCCGATGTTACAACGTTTATTAAGCCCATGTTAGATATGGATTAAAATCTAAATTTTGATATAAGTCAATTTCACAATTAATTTTAAAAATATATTTAAGGAGTTCACAACTTTTCAACTATACGTTTTATCAATCAATCAGGGGCTAAAAACATAATATGAAGATTTCCAGTTATTTTAGATTAATGGTTCATGTTTGGAGGTGTTTATAAATGATTTAAGTTATACATAAATAGAAATGACTAGTACTTATGATTTTATGAAATGCGTGGATAAAAAGTAATTTGATTGTTCGTAAACAAATTATAAATGGTAATTGATATAAATTGTTCCTATTGTTTGGATTTATTGTGCAAATCGTTTGTTTAATTTTACTTTAGACATTTAGACCATCAAATCGATCATTATTTGAACAACATGTCCTTTCCGTTACCTGCCATTTATTTTTTAAGTTAAATAAGGGTGTATTATAGCAGATGACAATAAATAAATAAAAAATTATAATTAATTTTAAAAATATATTTAAGGAGTCTACAACTTTTTAACTATACGTTTTATCAATCAATCAGGGGCTAAAAACATAATAGGAAGATTTCCAGTTATTTTAGATTAATGGTTCATGTTTGGAGGTGTTTATAAATGATTTAAGTTATACATAAATAGAAATGACCAGTACCTATGATTTTATGAAATACGTGGATAAAAAGTAATTTGATTGTTTATAAACAAATTATAAATGGTAATTGATATAAATTGTTCCTATTGTTTGGATTTATTGTGCAAATCGTTTGTTTAATTTTACTCTAGACATTTAGACCATCAAATCGATCATTATTTGAACAACATGTCCTTTCCGTTACCTGCCATTTATTTTTTAAGTTAAATAAGGGTGTATTATAGCAGATGACAATAAATAAATAAAAAATTACCTTTAAATTTTTAACACAAAAAACAAATGGAAAAAAATAAAAGGATTCTCCATCTTGTATCAATTTCTTCACCCACCCGGTCAAATATATTACATAACCTGTAAAGCAATTATTTTTTTCAAAGTGCGTCAATATTAAACTTTGGATAATTGTAGCAAATCTAAATCTTTGAAATATTAGCAGATTTTTTTTAAAATATTTGATTTATTACAGCCTTCACCCCTAACATTTTCAAATGTTGCAGGTGAAGCTTTTTTGGACAGCTTACATTAATAATTATGTCAATTGACCAAATATTTAACTTTGACCATATTGTAAATATTTTTAAAATGGGTAAAAAGTAGCTTTCCATTTATCACATTAAATAATGAAATAAAAAAAAACATATGCACACACACAATCATTTTCTTCCTCTCAACTCTAACCCACCCCACCCAAAATCCACACCGACCATTATCACCTCCACCTCCACATCCATCAAATCATTTCGAATATAATCAATATCTTTCAAGACCGTACCACCATGTTTGTGGTGGTTGCAGACATCTCAACAATGGCAGAACACACTAAATACAGAATGTCCAAAAGCCAAAATCACCTTCCCTCCTCCTCCTCCACCGCCGTCGCCTCCAAGAGAAAGAACTTCACAACGGTAACATTCAGAGGACTAGGTTGCACTACCTCTTCAAAGGTCTCAGATCTTGCAGTGATAAGAATATCGACCGATTGGAATGCTAACAAAGTGAAAAAGAAGAAGGTGAAGAACGAGAAAATCAATAATAATAACAACAAATTACACATTGATAATTCTACTATTGTTGTTATTGATACAAGTAACATAAAAAAATAACAATAGCCCATCATCAAATACATCACAGCCGTTGGCTGTATCATCAAATTGTGGTGGTTTACCTGATGTATGGTGTGCTCATGGGATTCAATTTAAAAAGTAGGATTTTGAGTTGTTCTACTAAAAAGGTGGAGGTGGAGGTAGAGGTGGATGTGTGGATTTTAGGTTTAAGGTGGTAGTGGGTGAGGGATGAGAGGAAGAAGACGATTATGTGTGTGTGTGTGTGTTTTTTTTTTCTATTTAATTATTTATTGTGATAAATGAAAAATTATTTTTGCTCATTTTTAAAATATTAAAAATGTGGTTTAAATTAAATTTTTGATCAACTGGCAAATTATAGATGAAAACTGTTCAAAATAGCTTCATCTGCAACATTTGAAAATGTTAGGGGTGACGGCTGCAACAAATCAAAAGTTCGGAGACAGTGTGCTAATATTTCAAAGGTTTGAGATTTTTGCTACAATTATCCCTAAAACTTATTTATTTTTGAGAACCATTCATGTGTAAAATTATTACTTATTTTAGAACTCACCTTTTTTCTTATAAATTCCATTTTAGTAGAGATTAAAATTTTAATTTTAATTTAAATCAAAGTTAATAATTAATTTTAATTACATATCTTACGAGAGTCATACTTATTTGTTTGAATCCCATTTTATCAAAAAATTATTTTTGTTTAAAATTCATTTTCAATTACACATTATCCAACAAAATAATTTTTTATGTAAATGAAATTTTTTTTCTTATTTTTTAACCAACATTTCCAGAAAACACTATTTCGAAATACATTTTTTAATCAAAATGGGGCTCAAACAAGGAAGTTTTTCAAGAAAAATGCTGCATGTACATTCTTTTGTTGACACTGTAAGTGTTGACAATTGTTAATTAGATGAAAAATTTGTCAAAATTTTAAATTATGTGTTGTCGTGTGACAAAATGTAAAAAAATGATGTAGCCCATGTTTGTCTACTATTAATCTAAAATATTGTTTGTTACAGTAAAATTCTTCACCACACATTCACCTCATAAAATATTTTACACACAAACCAATAAAGTTACTTTAAATTTCAACCATACATTCTCTAAAAAATACTATTCATTACTTCATTTTTCTCCCGATAATGGGAGACAAACAAGCCTGTAATATGATTGATTTTTCAATCATGTATTTTATTAATTATTGTCATAATTTATTAGAATTTTGATTTTAGTTTTCGACCATAAAAAAAAAACAAAGGCATTACTTAAAAAAACTAACTGCTAATGAGTGGTGACCCGCAATCATTCCCTCTTTGCCAAAGTTGCCCACACTACAATTTACACAGATCCATCGGTCCAGCCAAACAAAAGCTTACTGCTATAATTTTTTATTCCGCCATGGCTTTATCTTCTTTTCTCTCTCGCCTGCGTTCTTCTTCAAAACCAATTTATTCCAATCTAAAAACCTCATATTTCCACAAGCAGAACACCCTTCTATCAAGAACTCTCATCGTGGGCTCTGAAAACAGTAAAAAACCATTTCAATCCTCATGGTCCAACCCTTTGCTTCTCATGGCTTTAGCTGCCTCTGCTGGCTCACTTGCTGTGCAATTTCCTAACAACGATCGTTCATCATTTTGTGAAGCCCCAAATATTAATCAAATGTAACAGTCACACCCCTTTTCAGTTTCTTGCTTATTTTCTTTTAAAAATAAAAAATAAAAATCTGATGGATTGGTCACAGTTTGGAAGTTTTGAAGTTGGATTCTTTTCCGTGTTTGCTTGTAAGTTATAGACGTTTCTCTGACGAATTCAATTAACTAAACAAGATGAGATTTTTTCCCTCATTATATATCTGTCTGTTAAGAGGTTTTACAGCATGTTTGGCTAAGCTCAAAAACTTTTCTTATAAGTGAATAAGTAAGTTTTAAAACAAATAATTTTCTTATATTTGTGATGCACCAAATGTAACTATTACACCCCTTTTTAGTTTCTTCAATATTTTCTGTTTATTTTGAATTTATGACGGATTGGTTAAGGTTTGGAAGTTTTGAAGTTGGGGTCTTTTCTGCGTTTTGATTGAAATTTATGGACATTCTACATCACAAATTCATTTAAGGGAACAAGATTGGATTTTTTCTAACATTATATATGAGTTGGTTTTGTTTGGAGGTTTTAATGTTGGTAGCTTTTGTGGTTTTTTTTTTTTCTTTCCTTTTTTGTGGCAGATGGATCATATTAAAACATTTAAGTGGATTAATAAGAAAAGGAATTTTACTGTAATAATCCATTGGAAGTTATGAAGTTGGAACCCTTATGGTTTCAAGAACCCGCTTAATGGAAAATTATATTTTTTAGGAACATGAATGATGTTATATAGATTTTTTTGTTTAACCTTATGTTATTCCTCTGAGTTTTTAGAGGTAAGAGCATTGGCGGCAAAGGCAGCACTGAATATCTGGTCAAAGGTTCATATAGAAAAGTTCCACAAGAGCTTATTGATGAATTGAAGGCCATCTGCCAGGTACTTTCTTTCCCACTTTAAGCCCTTCGATTTAGCTATTGAGCTGGAGTTCCATTTTGACATTAATCAAGTATTGATTGTTTTCTCCAACACCACTACAGCATTTTATTACTCAATCTTACTCGTTTTAATGTTAACTTCCAGTTCCTCGTACAATTGTTTCTTCGTTGATTATAGCATTTTGAATTTCTTTCTGTATTAAAAAAAAAAATGTTTAACTACATTCATTCTTTTGAATTTTGACTTGGAAGAGAGGATATGATTGCAGACCTTTTTGTTTGCTTTGAATGGATTATAATGTTATTCTGCATGCAGGATAACATGACAATGGACTATGATGATAGATACATCCATGGGAAGCCTCAAAGTAGCTTTCATAAAGCAGTGAACATCCCTGACGTGGTTGTTTTTCCAAGGTGAGATTAGTTTTTGGATCCTCAGAAATCTATAGAACTACTTACTCTTTGTTATTTTACCTAGAATTTCCGTGGCTTGTTGTGTGAGATGATCTTTTTCTTTGCAAGGAAAGTGCAGTCCAATATTTTTTTTCTTATTCTTCTCGTCAAGGAATGTTATGAAAATGATAGTAGGAGTGCTTTGATTATTAAAGTGTCAGGGAAAATTTATAAATTGTTGATCGGCATATTTTCTTGTAGTTGTTGCTCTTTTATTGAAATTTATTTGAAGTGATGTATGTCCTTCATATTTGCGTTAATTCTTTGTGAGTTGCAATTACATTTGCGATTATCAGCGTCAAATTAATGTAGGTGGTTTGGGGGTATGTAAGTTGGCATATATTTTTAAACGTAATTTTCATAAGAACATTACTTAATTTTAGGGGACTTCAAGTAACAGTTATGTAAGAGAATTTTCTTTTGATGCAGGACAAGTGTGGAAACCACATTCCTACCACAAAGCACTTAAAAATCATAGTTGTATTAAGCTAATCTAAAATCCAATAACATGCTGCTGTAGAATAGGAATTCTGGTGTCTGTTGAGGAGTGGCAAGAATGTCAATGATCAGTGGCATTGACTGACTTAGAATTTAGGCGGAATTGAATTATTGAATGTCAAATACTCATTACAATCTATCCTATATATAGGAGAATAGTCCTATCACAAAAGGAAAGGAAATGATAAGAATCCTAAACTATATTATTTCCTAATAAACTAGGATATATTTAATCTTTCCATTCCAATTGCCAGTAACTTTAGGGTTAGAATAAAAAAGACGAGTCACCAGAGGTTTTTCAAACCCAAAAAAAAAAAAAAAAAACGATCTTCATTTTCCGGTTTTTGATAAGTATTTTGTATTTTGAATTTTCATGATTTAATCAGATAAGAATCTTCATAAACTCAGCTGTTTTTAGAGTCTGTAAATCTAAAGTGGAGAAGCTGGGCTCTGTAGTTCGATTATTTTTCTATTTCTTTTCTTTTCTCTTTTCTCTTTCCTTTTTTTTTTCGGGGGTGACTGAGTGGCTTTTATAAATCAAAATTCATGATTGCAAGAAAGAACAGGTAGTGTGGAAAATGGGTTACCACACATTGTATCTTGCATATCAATGGGTAATTGTGATACAATGAAGCTTTAATTCCATGATCTGCAGTAATTTGTGTAAGCAGTTCATCCTGTCATTTGGTTAAAGAATAGAAACTAAAAGAAAACGAGCAAGCATTGTTTGTCTCTGTAAATGATTTAGCAGTTTATTGCAAATAACATTGAAGAGGTTAAACATATTTCCATAGCTTTTAGCTGCTTTCTTCTTTTGGAGTCACATCATGTTCAAGTTCCTGGCTTTCTCGCCCAATGCAGGTCTCAAGAGGAGGTGTCCAAGATTGTCAAATCTTGTAACGAGCACAAGGTCCGAGCTTCTATTTTGTTCGAAGTTTCTGATTTGAGTTTATTAGTACTATTGTTTTTCTTCCTGATTGTGTAGTGGTTAAATAAATTGTTAAAGAGGAGCAAATTTTGATAATTACTATGGAAGGAAGTTATACCCCATCAATTTATCCGCATCGTTTTGGTCATTTTAGTTAAGTGCCTACTACATTTGATTTTTACTTCTCTACTTTAACCCCTTTTTTTTAATCAGGTCCCTATTGTTCCCTATGGTGGAGCTACATCAATTGAGGGCCACACGTTATCCCCTAATGGTGGCGTTTGTATCGACATGACTCAAATGAAAGTATGAGTACTGCAAATTGTATATACCAGACTTGATTTGATGTCTTAAGATTTACAAGATGACCCGCCTTTCTTTTTAGTGTTAAAATGAATCGTTTTTCTGGCTTGACAATCTTATTTCGTTCTTATCTTTTCAGGAATGACTATAATTGTCAAATCATATTGTCATTTCTATTTATGTGGCTTAAGTGAAAGTTTAATTGATAAAAGATGAAAAGTAGAATAGTGGACTATGAGTCTCCAAATACATGAAAGAAAACTCAAAACCATGATATAGAAAATAATCAAACACTGATCTCTAACCCTGCATATACACATACGATATATCTAAATGAGATAAACCACCAAAAGAGTATATTATTTTTGCAATCAGGATGAGAGAATGATCATTTCCTGAATGAAATACAAATTTATTCCCTAATAAAAGAAAAATAAAAAATACCTGAAATCTAATACTTAAACATGATTAGATAACAAAAATTTTCTAGCTCAAGGGTCCTGTCCATTTAAAGTAAGTTCTACATAGATGAAAAGAATGTGTGGGTAGATGGATACCAAGATCAACAAAAAAATTGAATACAATAATATTGTTTTCTCAATAAAAGGCTCAAGTAGTTGGTGAACATTAGTTTTTCTCTGATATTTCCACTGGCCTTACTTCTACCTGGCATTCCTCATGATATAATACTTAGATGTCTTTTCTCTATGGATCTTGGATTTTATGTCTTCTTTGGTTTTCTTCAAATGTTGAATCTTTCTTGCCATTTATGTTTATTCAGGTCTTATTTCCGAAATTCTTGCCATATGTTTATCAGGTCATATTTTTCCAGAAAGTTAAACTTGGTTGGTTTCAACATCTGTGCAGTAACTACACTAGGAGGCTGTCATCAATTGCAATAATAGCTGTAACCATAATTGAAAAATTTCCAAATTCCTTACCTTGAAAACTGTTTAAATTGTAGAACATCAAATCCTTAAATCTTGAGGACATGGATGTGGTTGTTGAACCTGGGATTGGGTGGATGGAACTTAATGAATACCTGGAGCCTTATGGCCTATTCTTTCCTCTTGATCCAGGTCAGCTTCTTTTGATCTTTGTCAGTCAGTGCTTCTATAGTTTCCAACTTCAACAGAACTTTTGTGTTTACTTCAGGATTTCTGTTTTAGGATGATGTTTGAAATCGAGTAAATATCCTTTTTTGTTTTAAGTATCTGCTTGCTATATGGTCATTTGAGTGGTTTCATGTGAAGAAAGAAAATAGTAAAATACTCCTGAATCAAGTTATTTCTAAACATAAAGATTTGCTCACTCTCGTAGCCTTATTACGTAATCAACCAAAGAGATTTATCATTTATATATATTCAAGTACTATGTAATAAAACCTTCGTAATTGGCAGGTCCTGGAGCAACAATAGGGGGAATGTGTGCTACACGTTGCTCTGGTTCTTTAGCTGTAAGGTTATACCTCGCTTCTTCAATTCTATAAACATGGATGTTATTTACATCACACCATTCCTTTTGAGCATCTGGGCATTCATAAAAATGATAAGGACTTTTCTGAATGAGGCACTATTTTAAGTTTACCATTTATTGGTTACCGTCTCATGCATTGACATTGTAGTTTTGTTCAAACTGCCATGACTGAGTTGCTATAGTATATAATAATAAAAATTCTCAGTGCTCAGCATACATAGTCAAATTGTTGTTCCACCAGCAGCCCCGCTAGCTGCTCTTGACTGATCTTCATATCTGGCATAAATAACCTTTGCCTATAGCTTAGAGTGAGAAAAATCTAAGTTCTGTGATAATATTATTGCATTTCATTAAGTCTGGTTAATTATTCTTATTTCTAGCATGTAGGTATGGAACTATGCGCGATAATGTCATCAATCTGAAGGTTTGTTTTAACCTCATTAAATATGTGTTTGATCATTGATGTACATAACATTGACAATGTTTCTTTCTTGTAGGTTGTTCTAGCCAACGGAGACATAGTCAAGACAGGATCCCGCGCAAGGAAAAGTGCTGCAGGGTGTGTCCCTTTTTTATAACTATTATTTACATTATTCTATAAAATCTTTATCTTTATACTTTGTTTCAAGCATCTTAACTTACTATGAAGAACACAAGTGAAAGCATTTTCCAATAATCATAAGGCCTAAACTTCTATCCTTTTATCTATATCATTGATGGGTAGGATTGCGAAGAAGAGGAGGCTATAGATTACCTGTAATATGAGCAGGTGTCGTTTTTCTTTTTCCTCTGTGACTGTTCGCAGTTGATTATTTTGCAGTTTAAAAATGAGGCTCTCGAGTTAAATTGTAAGGAAATGATGTGGGTTTTTTCTTTTTCTTGGCCACATGTTTGACGTACCTTGGTATTGTAAGATGTTAAGTAAATCAATTAAATTCTAGTGAAGGCACTTAAATGCACACATGTGACCCCTTCCCTTAAGATTTTAGATTAAGTAGTTCAACTTGATATCGCACGAAGCTCTTGAGTTAAAGTATCATCGCCGCCCATTTATTAAAACTGTGCATGTATTAGGCTTTAGATGGGAAACCTGGCCTATAAGTGAGGGGGCATGTTTAAGACACATTTTAAATACATAATTGTGCCACTCTCTAACATCTTTTAACTTTTAGATCAAGTGGTTCAACAAATGCTAATGCATTCTTGATTCTTATAATCTTGGTCAGAGATTGCAAGATGCTGGTAGTAGTTATTGTTGCATTCTTATGCAGATGTTTTGTACTTTCAGTTCAGAAGCTTCTTTCTGCATAAGAAGTCGTGTTGTTTGATGCATGCTTGTTAGTGGGTCTTCGCTCACAAGCATTGTTTATCTGAATAAATATATTGTAATTTCCCCATTATGTAGTAAAGACTGATTCTATTTCAGTATGAATTTGTACTACTTCTGCTTCTTGTACTCTTTCTTGCAGATGTATTGGATTGACCTTATAATAACAGAAAAAAAGTTTGAGAACAGTTACTTAAAAAGGAACGTTTACTAATGAGGCCAGACATCATCTATATTTACTTTCACCTTGATCTCCATCTTTTTAGTGTATTTACTTTCCACAGCATAAAAGAAACATTTCTTTAGCTTTCCTTCTGCTTGAAAATTGCACACTGTCATCAGAATTTGGTCTTTTCCAGCAGCAAAATTTTGTTATTAATTTTTTGAAACATCACCAAAGCCTAGGCGGGATTATTAGGCCTCAACCTAAACCCAGTGTTTGGGGTGGTGGGGGTTGGAAATACCCTTACCATGTCTACTAATTAAAAATAAAGTACACATAGGACGGGGACGTTCATGCCTTCTAGAGTTACATGAGGAGAGGACAATAGAAGTTGCAACGAAACTAAATTTGGAGATACTATCTCCATTACATATATCAAAGAAATAAAATTAATAAAAGAAGGGAAAATTGGAGTTGGGCTCTCCGACCTTTCACATGATGTTGTCATAGATCCCTAACCTTTAAAGTGAGGTTCTGGGTTTGCAACCTCTCTAAACGTATGAATCTAGGTCCCTACTTGACCAAAATGTCGATATTTATGATAAAATCGAACACGACTTCCTCGTCATTTGAAGATGGAGGGCAAAAATGTCAATCCATTAACATTTTTATCTAATTTCAATTGAAATCTGCACGTGTTTTTAACATCCATATTGACGGTTTTGGTCTGTAAGAACCAAATTAACATATTTAAGTAGGTTAGAGGCCCATAACCGTACCACACAGAAAGTTGAGGAGCCCAAACCTAATTTTCCCATAAAAGAACACTGTCCATTAATGTTGAAAATACGGAATTTGTAGCCTATCCAATCTGACAGCCCCTGCAAGTTTACCTGATATATTAAGTGGCAGCAAAATTTGATTAATTTGAATTATGTCCCAATTTCTGTTTATAATAAGTCCCATATTTATTTTATAGATCCAAAAGTCAATATCATTGTCCGCCTTGGCTTCTTGTTTTCAATATGTGAGTGCTGAGAGAGGACCCCCATATGTAACTGTTGTAGCCAATTATAAGAGACTTGTGCTGTATTATGCCATCAAAACAAAAGGTAATGCCCAGATTGCTGGGTTTGTTATATTCTTTTGAGGGGAAGTTTGTACTCCTTTTGTATGATTGAGAGGAGAAAATTTCTGTTATTTGATCAGTGTGTAACGTGTATTATTCTCCATTCAATCTTATTGTTCCATTATTCATTTCTGCTAGTTCCTTTTTTTGTTGGAATTTACCAATTTTTGGTGTGGCTTCTGATTCTTACTGGAAAAAGGAAACAATTTGTTGTGCTATTCCGCAAAATTTGTTTCTTTGTGTAATGAGAAATAATTTTACTCAAGAACCCTGGTAACTTATGTATTTGCAAACTTCATAGGTATGATCTGACACGTCTAATGATTGGAAGTGAAGGAACCTTGGGTGTTATAACTGAAGTCACTCTACGTCTGCAAAAGATTCCACAATACTCAGTGGTATTCCCTATTTGTTGATAACGGTGGTCCTTTTTTGGTTTGACACTAGCTCATTGTTTTTCCTCCTCTTAACATGTTTTCATGAACTCATGTGCTGCTATGTATTGCATATGTGAGCGAATGGCTTTTGTTAGCTTACTCGTATTAGAGAGTTAACAAGAGGCAAGAGCCACTTTGTTCCTTAATCAGGATGTATTACTAATGAGCATGATAATTTCCTTCTATTGATTCACACACGCATGTGTAGGTGAGATGTGACATTATTTTGATTGGTGCAATTGTAATGTAAAATGTTCCGTTCTGATTAGTTTTTTCTGGAGTTTTGTTTAGGCTTAAAATATGCATTTATTGTTGGATTTAATCATGGTTCAGGTTGCAATGTGTAACTTTCCTACAATTAAAGATGCAGCAGACGTTGCTATTGCCACTATGATGTCTGGCATACAGGTTAGGATTTATGCTAAATTTGCTATTAATCTAATCAGTCTGGCATACTGATGTTTCTGTAGCTGTATGTATTTGACGAGATCATAGATGTTGCATGTTGCGTATGTCTGCTGAAATCACATGGTAGACTTTATATTAGTGCCTGTTTGTAAGCAAAGGATTTTCAGTGATGTGCTTGCATGTTCATTTCATCTTTCTGCAAGAAGGGGTTGAAACTTGACCTCATTTGAACTACCTAGGCTGGATTCAGTTGATATGAATATTTTGAATTATAGCATATGCTAATGAGGTTAGATTTTCTCCATTGTTTCTCCACTGTGTTATTGTTCTGTTATGCTCACTAGGTTTCGAGGGTGGAGCTTATGGATGAAGTTCAAGTGAGGGCAATTAATCTTGCTAACGGGAAAAATTTACCCGAAGTTCCGACTTTGATGTTCGAATTTATTGGCACAGGTGAAACATGTCTCTTTCCAATTATTGGCCACAACATATGTCATTTTATTTACAGACCATAATGCATTCTAAAATTGAAGTTGATATTAGTGCTTGTTTGGAAGAATTAAACTGGGATTAAAATGAAAAGTAGCGGGTCCCGCAAAATTTGTGGATAATTAGTGCGTACAAGTTTTGAATGTGTGGTTGAAATTAATGTTTGACTTTGACTTCAAATTTTAATGAGATTATAATTTTATCCAAACGAGCACTTATTTTATGATGAGGCAAGACAGTTCATCTTCTCTCCCTTTTTTACTTTCTTCTTTTTCGTGTATGGCTCTTGTGGTGGATACATGGGTCTGTATATGTGATTATGTGTAATAGCTTCGTTAGCAAACGATTTAAAACTTGTGGTCTCCATTGGGAGAGGAAGGAGGATAAATTGTCAAATATTCTAGTGACAAATGTTGACTTTTATTTCGTTCTGGCATTTATAGGAACAAAGGAGGGTTGTGCAGGTGGGTTGAAACCAAGTTTAAAACTTCGTTACATCTTAGTATCCAAGCCATTCTGTACATTTTGTTGGTGGTTATTAAGAAGTGGTAAAAAAGGTTATAAAAAAGAGGTAAAAAGAGTTTTGAGTTCAAAGAACAAGATGGTGGACTTGCATGGTGAAAAACAAGTAAATGTTTAGGGTAAAGTTTTGAAGGAAGGAAATTAGCATATTGATGAAGACAGTAAAGCAATGCGGAATGAGTGGCTAGTCGCATCTGAATCATAACAAACGAGGTATTAGGAGAGACTAATTTTGTTGCATAGGAGGTAGATATCTTTAGGCCCATTTAAGATTAGGCTATTTGTGTGCTTGATTAGGACACAAAACGAGAACCATCATGCTTGTAGGCTGATACCTACGATTTCCTAGGTGATGGTGCCATATGGCTTAGTCCTCATAATCTTTTAACTTGTAACTTCTGTGAGTGAGTGGACCTTGGAGCCATTGACTAATATTAGGCATACCCCCTGCTCCCTGCAGAGGTTGGTAATGACCCTAGTTTATGTGCTTTCTTAGGAAGATAAACCTTGACCACAAAATAAGGGAGACAAATGGACAAAATTATTGTCTCGTGGGTTTGATTTAGACATGTCGTGTTCTGGTTATCACATTCTAACAGTTGTAGATCTAGAAGCCTTTATTCTCAACGGGATATAAGTTAATCCTTGATCATTCCACACCATGCAAATTCGAGACTCCCAAAATATTAAATAACCTGAAAATTTGTAAATAAATATCTATTTGAGTTCCGTGTATCATCGAAGAGTTGAGTGTAAAATAATGTACAACTGTCAAAATAGAAATCAACTACAGGGTGGGCATAAGCTATATATATGAAGAACTGCTAGTTCACGTTTGAATCTGTTGTAGGTTTGACTGTTCTATCCTTAATATTCTGTGTTTCAGCTCTCAGATTGTATTTTTAAGTAGTATATTGGTAGACATATACATAACAGCTAGTGCAAATCAGATTTCGAGTTAAATTAGTCTAGCTAACCGTTAATTCCTGTGATCTAAAAATTTCATTTTCATCTTAATTTGCTGGGTAAGATATTTAATGTGAGTAAATTTGGCAAGAACGTTTTTGACTTGCTAACAACTCATAATAGTGCCACAGATTTAACTAGAAAAATCTATATAAATCATTTAATTCTTTGGAGCATTTAAATGACCTTCACACTTCAATAGAGTATTTTGAGATTGGACATTTTTTATTTTTTGATCGCCAACTTTGTTTTTGTCTCAATGTCCACCAGAAGCGTATGCACGTGAACAAACACTTATAGTTCAGAAGATAGCTTCAGAACACTATGGCTCTGATTTTGTGTTTGCAGAGGATTCTGAAGCGAAAAAAGAACTTTGGAAGGTATGCGTTTTAAAAATCACGAGCCAATGACACACAATCTTTTCAGTTCTTTCCATTATCTATCTTTTTGTAGCATTTTTGCTCTTAAGACTCAGTACCTCCTGCTTCCGTTTTCTTTATCTAATACTGGAGATAATAAATTACCCTTTAATCATCATTTTTTAAATAATTCTCTGATTTAATAATTAGATTTTTAAAACTATTTGAATAACGCATTTATGGATATTTTTGCTTCTTTAGGCATGTATAAAGAAAATATGCAGTATAGGGTTTTCATTCCAAAGTAGGTTAATGTAGAAAGGCTGGTATTGTTCCTTCATTGTAAATGCTAGACTAGTTATAAAACGCTGTAGTCTTGGGTTTGTTCCCCAATGGTCACTAGTTCGAGTCCCCTTAGGGCCACTGAGGTGAGTATCCAACCGTAGTATCTCTTCACATCAAAATACAATTTCTATCCCAAATTTTATCAGTTAAATTCATAACATCAGCCAGTAGCCTTAATCACACCTTAGTTAGTTTCAAATGGACCTGTTTATTGGACAAGATTGTTCCTTGCTTTAATAAATTTCTCTTATATTCTATATTTCTAAATGATTTTACCTTCGGTGTTTCCTCCCATGAAAATCGATTTTGCTCCTGAAGGGATTTAAGAAACTTCCCATAAATTAACATTTTTTTTTTTCTGTATTTTAGATAATTATGATGCTTTTCTTTTTCTCTAGTTTAGCTAATCTTTTAAATTTGTTTTACATGTAGATAAGAAAGGAGGCCCTTTGGGCATGCTTTGCTATGGAACCAAATTTAGAAGCAATGATAACGGTAAGTTTTTCCCTTTGTATTGGACATATTTTTAGGCTAGAAACAATTGATGTGTGTGTGTAGGTAAAGCGTAAAAGGTTTAGGTTTTGGATGTGGTAGTTTTGGTAATCCCTCTCTTCCCCTTCTCACTTTGATCCCTCTCTGCACCTGGCTATTTCATGCTTCTTAGCCTTCTAGATTTCAAATAATTCATGGATCTTTTTAGTTCTTAGCTAACCATAGTAAGTTGCTTTTTGGCCTCTAATTGAACTTGGAAAACTGAGGTATTTTTTTATCAAGCAGGATGTATGTGTTCCGCTATCAAGCCTTGCAGATTTGATATCAAGATCTAAGCAAGAGCTGGATTCTTCATCTTTAGTATGGTATAGTTTTTCTCTGTGGTGATGTTTAGGAGGTAGTAAACCTTGTTTCTACACCTTGCTTTTCTTATGCTCTTACATTTTAACATTTTATATGCTTTAACAGCACCGTCATTGCTCATGCTGGTGATGGAAACTTCCACACTGTGATTCTATTTGATCCTGACCAAGAGGAACAAAGGAAGGAAGCTGAGAGATTAAACCACTTCATGGTGCATACAGCTTTAGCCATGGAAGGTATTGCATGAGCTGCTTAAGCAAACTCTATTTTTTTTCAGCCAGAAATTTCTATTATCAAAGTTTCTTCTTCAGACTAATGAAGTCTTCTCATATACTGCCCCGTCCATTAATCGTGTTATAATACACTAAATACTAATACCATTTTTTTTTTAATAAAGTAAACCACTTCTGCTGGGGTAGGAGTTTTTAGGCTCCTACCCAATAGTGTAATGAGGGGTTTGGCATTTTCTCTACCCGTTTATTAATATAGAAATGAAGTACTAGAAGGGGAAGTTGGGCCTTACCTCCTAACAAGAATACAAGAAAGAACTTGTGAAATTTAGACGAGTTACACATTTGGATCCTATTCTTATCTGCTAGCTTACATTAGTGAAGCCTATTCAGAGCATGCAATTATTCAGCCTTTAAGCTACTGAACTAGAAAGCCCCTAATTTGGGCTTCCTTTTTCTTAAATATGGAAGGCGGCAAAGCTTATTAGTTCTTAGGATACCCTTACCATATCCTTCTGTATGAGTCACAATCCATTTCCACCCTGACTTAGTCTTGAATATACGTCTCTCTGATACTTGACAGGGTATGTTAGTTTATGTTACAAATCCGTCGACATTTTGATAAGAAGAATGTTATATTCAATGATGGTCCTGTCGAGTACCAGTTCATTCACGGTGAATTAGTGTGTCACATCCATGATGATACAGTAAATTGAGTGGCATCCTTTCCGTTCTTAAAGTTTACTTGGTAGCTACCTCTGTTTTCACAGATTTTAGTTGAGGATTAAAATAAATGGATATGTACTTAATTCTGCATGTTTCTGTTATTTATGTGTATAAACCGAGTAACTCTTTTTGCAGACGACGTTATTTTTAACATCTGAATGCCAAAAATGATGGATAGGACTATATGCTTGAGTTACTCCCAACTCCTGCACTGGCTTTTATGTATTGTGGAATTCAGTATACAGTGTGGAATCGTGTGAAAATTTGAGAAAAAGATATCCCATTACGATGTTTTCTAATCATTTGATTCCATGGCTAAGCAGGAACGTGCACTGGTGAACATGGCGTTGGCACCGGGAAAATGAAGGTATTATTAAATGTACCGAGACTCTTAGTACTGTTGACACATTGACTTATAGACAACAGCACACATACAAATCCCATCTACCTTGTAACATTTTGGGAATGATGGGTTAGATGTTCGAGACATGTTTTGTGTAGACCAAAAGATGTTCAGTTCACAAGATTGTATCTCGATAGAAGATGTTGGAAGGGGTAGATTAAAAACAACATGACAACTAGACTACCATTTCAGCTTGTCGGCTATTTCATGTCAACTAACATGAAATTTCGCTGGAAGTTTAATAATGAGTAGCGTTTTTAACTCCATGTCTATGTCTATGTTCTCCTCTAGTTCAAAAGTATCACCCTGAAGATGGTTCTGATTGTTTTTATCTATATATTCCAGTACCTTGAGAAAGAACTAGGAATCGAGAATTTGAGGACAATGAAAAGGATAAAAGACGCTTTAGATCCCAACGGCATCATGAATCCAGGAAAGCTCATCCCACCTCACGTTTGTCTGTAAGTGAACTACACCGTACCTACTGATGCTACGACTGATCTTCTCTCTATTTACAATCAGTCAAGTAACCGAAGATTTTCCTAACATTAAATGACATAACTTTGTGTTTGAAATACATTAATAGAACACTATTTTTATTTTGCTTTTAAATTCTCCTGGACATCTGTTTAATGTTAAATTTTGAAAGACCTTACCTCGTTAGCATGAAAAATTGCGTCTACTGATGCAAGTCTGTTAAATTTTGTACCGTAGGAATGCATTGAGATAGTATTGTGCGTGTAGCAATTACCGTGTACTGTTTTTTTAGTCATGTTCTATACTTTTATAGCGCTAGAAAATCTTGTAACCTTAACTTGTTCTTTATTCTTCACCATTGTCTGATATTATTGAATGGGAGAATCTGTTGATTTTCTTGTCACCCTGGTGTACGGATGCCTGTGTGGCAAAATTGCAGCGGCAGGATTAAATGTATTTGTTGTGGAAGATTGTGTGAGATTTTTCCAAGTGTACGTTTGATTGCAATGATAGAATTTGCATGGAAAGATTTGAAGTTATTAATTAAATATGTTTGATTGATTTAATTTAACCTAGATAATATTATAATTGTCCATTTTTTATTGGTAGGTAGATGAGGAGGGGGGTGGGGAATGACCTGTAACCACCACTTCCTTAAAAAAAATATTTTTGTTCTTTTCAAAGAAAATATGGTCACGTGATCAAAAGTATGAAAATATTTTTCGTAGAAAAAATTGTTAGTCAAACAACGCAAAAGTAGGAATTTAGGTGGAAAATGTACATTTTTCATGGAAAATATTGGCAATTAAATGCACTCTAAGTGTAAATTCTATAAACGAAGTGATAAATGGGGTGCAATAACTCTTATTGAATCCACAATACGAAATCTAGTGGACACAAACGAAGAGAATATGCAGGAAAAGATTTGGAAAAAAGATGCATAGAAGTGTAAAAATTATTGGCTTATAATAAAGGAAAATGCAAGTCAACTCATAGAAAAGTTAACATGAGAGAGAGACAAACAAGTCATAGGATAGGTGTGGATCCTATAAAAAGATTTTTCTCCACGCATTTGATGAAAATGTTGAATGTTTACACATGAATATATGAAAGATTTTTCCGCGAATTTTTTTCCTAATTTTATCTGACATGTTTGATATGTTGTATTATTCAATACTTCATATCAAACCCATAATTGAGATTGCAAATTTGTACAAACGTTTTCGTATTTTTTAAAAATAAATTTTTAACTATAGCATATGAGTTGGTGGATTTAACAAGGTAACATAATGAAAATGTATCGAACTGCAAATCTTGTCTGATTTCAATTGCTCTTATATTATAGAGGAAGGTGAATAGTTGGGCATTGGGATTTTTTATTTATTTATTTTTTTTTTTGAAATTGGACCTAATAGAATTGAAAATGATGTCCCATTGCCAAAAAAAAAAAAAAAATGGCATTACCAAAATTAATTTTTGTAGGAAAATTTTTGAATTTTACATAAAAAATATTTTTTTGTGAGATTGTTGTTTAAAATGAGTTTT
>CAIGRB010002315.1:37705-48965 GCA_903798255.1 Fraxinus quadrangulata | reverse complement strand
ATACTTTGTTATTGAATTAGTACTTCTTTAAGATTTTAATTTAAGTTAAAGTCAACAATTAATTTTTACTATATATTTTATGGACCCACAACTTTTTAATCACATTTTTATCAAATTCTATCAAAACACACTAAAAATCTGATTTTAATCATCACCAAATAAAAACTTTAATCTTTTAATTTCGAAGATTTTATAAATTGTAAAATCATGTTTGAGCAATGTTTGCAAATAATTTTTCTTTTAATAATTCGTTTATTTATTATATGAGAAGAAGCATTTTGAACCACATTCGCGAACACATGAAATTGCTAACGGCCAGAGAGGGTTCTAGCTTTAATAAGTAGAAATGCCTATCGGACTGATATAACGACGAATTAACTCTCCGTCTTTATTAAGTAGGCGATAACGGTTGGAATAATGATTTCCATTTCGATTTAATTTTACAATTACTAGCAGGTAGGAATTAATGAATTACATACCTAGAAAATTTGTCCTTCATTCTAATGAATAAATGATCATTACCATAGTTGTTGAATTTCAACAAAAGAGAGTTAATAGAATTTTGATGATTTCTACTTAATGCTTTTTTTTTTCTTTTCATTATTTTGGATTCTTACTCAAAAGCAATAAATGGAGAATAAAAAGTGCTTTCAATGTCTACTCATTTTAAAGTGCAAAATTATTTATTTTAAATTTAACTAAGTCCTGCTTGATAACTTACTAATTTTCAGTTTTGATTGATAAAGGAATTATTTATTTAAAATTAGAAAAAAGGGTTAATTGCACAAAATGTTCTAATCATTTTTTATTTTTTTTTGTCGTCTCAACTTTTTTTTCATCGTATTTTTATTTCTATCCTTTTCATTTAATTATTACATATTGTTTGAGCCAAAAAAAGGCGATATTAAAAAATTTAAAGTGACATGGACGTAAGTAGTCAAATCTTAACATTTTTTTCGTCGTATTTTTATTTCTAATCTTCTCATTTAATTACTAAATCTTGTTTGTGAGGGAAAAAAAAGGCGATATTAAAAAATTTAGAGTGACGTGGACGTAAGTAGTCAAATCTTGTCCGCATCAGCCTAACATAATTACAAAAATAACCTTTAAACATTTATTTATTCCTTGCATGTCCCATAATTTCCTGCCTATTTATTCATCTTCTTCGTTTTGCTTGTCTGTTAATCATCTTCTCCACCAGAAGAAACTCCAATACATACACAGAGGAAAAGAAAAATGGGTTCACTTGCTCATCTTGTGGAAAATTGTCTAGGTATAATCCAAGTTTACAGCGACGGCTCCATTTTCCGGTCTGAGGTATTATCGATCAATCTTGTTAAGACGAGTTGGGGGACCCTCAAGGTTGGGGTTTTAAAGAATTTTCAGTTTTGATTGATAAAGGAATTATTTATTTAAAATTAGAAAAAAAAGGTTAATTGCACAAAATTTTCTAATCGTTTTTTTTTTTTTTTTGTTGTCTCAACATTTTTTCCGTCTTATTTTTATTTCTATCCTTTTCATTTAATTATTACATCTTGTTTGTGCGAAAAAAAGGCGATATTAAAAAATTTAAAGTGACATGGACGTAAGTAGTCAAATCTTAACATTTTTTTCGTCGTATTTTTATTTCTAATCTTTTCATTTAATTACTAAATCTTGTTTGTGTGGGAAAAAAAAAAGGCGATATTAAAAAATTTAAAGTGACGTGGACGTAAGTAGTCAAATCTTGTCCGCATCAGCCGAACATAATTACAAAAATAACCTTTAAACATTTATTTATTCCTTGCATGTCCCGTAATTTCCTGCCTATTTATTCATCTTCTTCGTTTTGCTTGTCTGTTAATCATCTTCTCCACCAGAAGAAACTCCTATACACACACAGAGGAAAAGAAAAATGGGTTCACTTGCTCATCTTGTGGAAAATTGTCTAGGTATAATCCAAGTTTACAGCGACGGCTCCATTTTCCGGTCTGAGGTATTATCGATCAATCTTGTTAAGACGAGTGGTCCAAACTTCTTTGAGTATTATTTTCGTGTTTAATCGAAGTGTGTTTTACGACTAACAGGTAACAAATTTCCCCACTAAAGTCCAGGACGATGGCTCCGCAATATGGAAAGATTGCCTATTTGATAAGAAACACAATCTTTTCCTCCGCCTCTACAAGCCGCGATCCACTTCTAATTCCTCAGCAGCATCCAAACTCCCAATTCTATACTTCTTCCACGGCGGAGGCTTCTGTCTTGGTTCACGCACATGGCCCAACTGTCACAACAGCTGCCTCCGCCTCTCTTCAGCACTACCCGCGGTGGTTATCTCCGCAGACTACCGCCTGGCGCCGGAGCACCGCCTCCCGGCAGCCATGGATGATGCAATGACTGCGGTTAAATGGCTCCAAACTCAGGCTCTATTGAACAGTGCTGATCCATGGTTATCTGATAGGGTTGATTTTGACCGGGTTTTCATAGTGGGAGACTCCTCAGGTGGAAACCTAGCGCACCATTTGGCGGTTAAGCTCGGACCCGGGTCACCGGAGTTGAGCCCAGTAAGGGTTAGGGGTTATGTGCTAATGGCACCATTTTTTGGTGGTACTGAGAGAACCAAATCAGAAGTTGAGGGTCCACCAGAACCCTACCTGAACTTGGAGATTCTTGACAGGTAAGGAATTTATTATGGGAAACATAGCATTTCCCATAATGGACACATGGAGAGCCTCTCCATGTGTCCATTATGGACACACTTATGTTATGGGTTATGTACCCATAACATAACCCATTTATTATATTTTTGTTTTACGTCCAAATTTGCATTGCATGCATAATTGCATCACACGTATTCTTTTAAATTTCATGCATTTGACTCGGATGATCACTAAGGATTGCATATGGACTAAAATCCACGATTACACTATAATATTCGACTTTTCCTTTTTAGCCGTTCTACTCGAAATAGTCAAGGTCTGGCTCTATCAAAATGAAATTTCTTTTCATTGCAAAATGGAAGTATGTTAATTTTCTCATAATTTGATATGTTTTCCTTCATTAATACACTCTTTTACGTCATTTTTCGGACGGTATATAAATTCACACCGCCTGAATAAAAGTATTTTAAAAATTTGTGTTAAACACAGTCCAATGTATGTAGACATCGTACCTTGTTAAAGAACAAAAAATTTATGTGATTACAATTCTGAATCGTCCATTAATCGAGTCAAAATTAATAATTGCATCTTGATTCTTTTTAATGAAAATGACTTGAATAATAATGATAGGGATTGCTAAAAGTGTTAGTGGGATTAAGACAAGAGATGGAGTGTGGGAGTTGAACATAATTCTTGCACACATGCAATGCCTCAATCTATCTCTATGTGATTGGTTGTGAAAAGATTAATATTGTTGGCCCTTTGAATGTGGACTTAGTCTAACAATTGAGGAATATCTAGGAATCCACTAATAGCCACAATCCTAAGATTGGCTATTCTATCTTATCTAGCATCCACCCCTTTCTCATGGGAGGTGGACCTTTGATTTTATGGAATATACCTTTGAAAGTTGTTTGGACCCTCTCTAGGTGTTTATCATGTTATGTACTAGTGGTTGTCACAATCCTAACAATTTTAAAAATTGAATACAAAAGAATATACTTAGTTTATTGGATTGACGGTATAAAATAAAATTAAGGATGAAATGTGTAATAAGGGTTATATTTGTATAGCTTAATCCTATCTAGTTTGCGTACAAAATTCATCATGCGAGCAGCAAAATATTTTGCACCTTGTTAATATGTGTTCATATCTTTCTTTCATTTTTTGTTTTTTTTTTTTTTTTTTACTACTTGAAGATAGTCAGGGCCTCTTTGGCGTGCTTTTAGATACTTAGAAGTGATTTTTGATACTAAGAAGTTGCTTTTGTTTTAAATTAGATAATTGAAGTCATCAAATTTGATAATTGGACTTAAAATTAGTTGGTCAATCTGTCATATATGTAATTTCACTAGTGACAAAGTTGGGTATGATAACCTTGTCTACAAATAGCTAATTAGTAACGTCATCTTTTCGTTAGTCAAATTAACAAACATGGTCGGAACAATGAGTTCAAACCGAATTTGTTCAAAATCAAAGTATAATTTTAAGATTTAATTCAAAACAAAATAAAGTTCAGTAGTCAATGGAAAATTTAATCGAGTATTTAGTGATGGCCAATGTATTTGACCCTTCTTTTGTTAGAAAATTAACAATCTTTAATTTGCGGAAGCAAGTGAAATGTGAATAATCTCAAATCAAATTGCAAAATATCTTCAAACTCAGGCATGATTGAAGTGTCACATTTCTTTAAAATCTGATTTTATCAAAAATAGTCACAAACATTAGCAATTATCTATATTTGGGAATTGGCATGCTTGATTTGATCATCTATTGTCCCCTTTTAAGAAGATCTTGTAGGGTCAAAAATCATCTAAAAACAGGAAATCTATGTGGAATACACTTTTCATTCCCATTATAATAAAATAATTTCATGTTCTTCCATTATTAGATAGTGGCTTATCATTATAATACCATAAACAATATTGGCCGTCAGTCAAAAGCAAAATTAATTCTTCATTAAACATATTGATTGACAGGATTATTAATGGGATTAAATTTGGATAAGCGTTACCTAGCAAATGATAAGTATGAATAGTTTTATATATTGAAGTATGACAATTGTTAGGTCAAGGGACAAGACATTACACTCAATATCTATGAGCTCTTTGAACCTTAAGTCCTCGTCACAATCGTCTCATCCAATCTCGATATTTGTTTGATCAAAGAGTTGTTGTAGAAGGATTACTTATAATTGTCTAACTCGAAGATCTTCCCTATTCATTATGTATCAAAAATTTTCAACATGTTCGTCGTGGTTCGATCCTATACTGTTTATCAAACGTACAATCATATACCATGATTTCTTTCTAATTTTCTCTTTAATTAACAGATTTTGGAGGCTATCAATACCAGCTGGAGACACTGCAGACCATCCCCTGGCAAACCCATTTGGGCCTTATAGCCCAAAACTTGAATCAATAATGCTTGACCCAATATTGGTGATGGTAGGAGAATGTGAAGTGATGAAGGACAGAATTGAGGACTATGCAAAAAGACTTGAAGAAATAGGAAAGAAAATTAAATATGTTGAATACCAAGGAAAACAACATGGTTTCTTCACAAATGACCCCTTCTCAGAATTGGCAAACAAAGTGTTGGAAGAAATAAAACATTTCATGTCTGAAAACTCAAGTAAAAATGATGCCAACAATATGTAGGGGTAGGGTAGGGTGGGGTGGGGTGGCCTGGAGGTATCTAGATGTGCTCTATTGGTATGCTTGTGTTAGCTAGAAGTGTGTGTAGAGAAGAAATTTAGAGATATTTGTCAAAGTAGAATGCCTATTATTGTTAGATGTGTGTACAAGAATTATGACTTCAAACAAGTAATCTTCTGTGGGTTCCTCATTCGTAATTATTATAGATATAAGTGAATTACGTCAACAACACGAGGCCTTGCCTGAACCATATCCTCCCAAATACGATCCGCCGAGACAGCCTCGATCACACAAAGGTGGTACTGGTTGCCCAGTTGTAAACGGTTTGTGAGCCGTGGCCACCTAGTATCAAGCACAAGTTTATTAGCCAGTGGTTCGAGCTAAACCCCCAATTACACTATTTTCTTGTTTCTCTTTTTCTTTATAGACTAATGGTAAAATTCCAAAAACGACTAGGAAATAATGGACTCAAATAGAAGAGTTAAATAGATATATAGAATGAAAACTGTCATTTAAATGACAGAAAATTACTAGCAAATACATATTCCTTTCATTTCATTTCTAAACTGCACAAAGATGAGAACACATGATCTCTTCACTACCAAATACTTCATACAGAGGCTAAGGATGTAATTGAAGTTATTACAGTTCCTATCTGAAATTTCCCGCAAATGAGATACAGTAATCCACGTGTCTTCGATTTTTATTCTATTATTCCCTATTCTCTTCCGAAACAGATTCACAAAGCAAACTTCGACACTGCTTCATGTCTATCCATAACATTACACAGAATTGCTAAAATGGAAAGTTTATTTACCTCTGAATAGCTGAAGGTTGCTCAGATGTACAATTGAATCATATTGCCATGTTCCTCGTCCTCTTGTTTTTCCTTCTTTCATTGCAAAGTTCATAGCCTCATGCATTATGTGTCTCCAAACGACTGAAATGAATTAGCAATCTACCAACAAATAATGGCAATGACTTTTTTACCCTCTCGAGTTGACATGGTAAGGCTTGTCCAAACAATCAAACAAAGCCAAATCACCTAGGTGGCAAATTAACAACATTAGGCACATCAGCAACACCAGAAGGTGGAGTCTGTGGCCTCGGCGTAACGATAGAAGCCATTCCAAACTCGTCATCAAGCATATCGAGTCCATTCCACCCTACAACAGCTGCAATTGTAGTTAAGGAATTAGCAGTTAAAAGGAAAAAAATGTGTTGAAATTAAGATGAGCACTCGAAGAAGGATACAATCTGTCTTCCACATGTCTGTAATGCTGACATCTGCATCTGTTAGAAGCCAGTAATCTGCATCATTCTGTGGCAACAAAAAAATAGTTGTACATTCAGATAGAATAAATATACTCTTAGATATAAATCAAATATATGTTTAATTAAATTTGGAGAAAATGCACAGCAATATGATTTATAAAACCTTTAACAGATTAACTGAACAGCAGTGAGTCAGGCACTTTATCTCAGCACATTGTTGCAATAAGTTAAGCCTATTCCAAAAAAATATTTGGAATCGATTACATGAAACATTTATCTCCAATCGCTCAGGTCCATCTCTATTCGCATTCACTATCGACTAAATGAATCATTTTGGTTCTCAGTTAAATCTTTATTCATTCTAGCATAGTTGGTCAGTCACGCATCTTATTACATTTATCCTTTCAGAAATTTAAAATTGCTTCCTAAGTTCACTTTTATATAAACTAGTCAGAATTGATCGTACATTGCACATTATTCTGAAATACTTTATCAGTGTTGTAAAAGTAATATTTGATACAAATTTGTTAAGAGGATTTGATGAGTCTCAAACAAACTAAAGAAAATAAAATTTAGGATAGAAATTTAAGAAAAGAAAATTGTACTCTCAAAAATCAACTTTTATGATTCAAATTCAAATTTTTGAGATGATGAAATACTACAAATGAACATTTTTATACTACATTTGGTACATAAGAATTAATTGCTAATACATGAATTTAAACACCCATTAAAATTCCTAGATACATGAATAAAAATAAATTCATCTATAATAACTCTAGATTCATGCAGATCAATATTCATTAAGTCAAGATTTATTAAATCTAGATTAATGTGAATGTTTACTAATTGAGAATTCATAACATGAAATTCATACATGACAAGATTTTTGTAGTATTTATTATATATTGAAAAACGAAAAGTATGGTAATATTGAGATAATTGAAGTTTAATAGGGTTAGAATTGTCTAAAAAATTATTCTCACTTGATGTAATATTTAAAATATTATAGATATTGTGTATATCCACACCGTGTTAAACATTTACATTCAAAACAGAGACACTTACATCAATATTTGAAGGGACGATCTTCGTCATTCCTCCAGCACACTCTTGTAAAGCACCAAAATCAGAGCTTATTCTATGGTTATCTTGGGCTTGAGCTTCAATCTCCTTCCCGCTGCTTGCCAACAAGGCTCCTTGTGTTGTGGGATTTTCACTTGAACCAAGAAGCAAGCTTGTAGATGGTTCACCATCATTTATCTCTTCAAACTTCTCCTCAAATTGACTGAAGTTTTGGTGGAAGAGGTTTCGAATAAGGAGGGTGATTAACATGTCAAGGGAGCATCAAAAAGGAAATTGTAATAGTACCTAACAAGGTAAACATCGATAGGACCCATTGTGCTTCTAAGTATTATTCTGTATCTCCTTTGTGGGTAATCAACAGCCTATATATGACAAAAAAAATAAAAAAAATAAAAAAATCTTCATAATCGGAGACATCCACAGTAAAGCTTTCCATTTTCTAGCTTTACCTCATCGGGATCTGGAACTTCAAGGGTGGTCCCGTGTGGAGCTTTAATTGCTATCAGGGTTTCATCCTGTCAGAACCAAAGCCTAAAAAATTAATCACTATAGAAATCTGTACATAATGGATAGATAATGCATTTGTCAGACAGAAATATTCATCTCTTCTATCAATCATCATGTTAATAGCGAATGGTGCTACACATTACAAAAGGACAAGAAAAATGGACCTTGAAACAAGGCAATCCTTTGATATCGTCTTCAGTAACAAAAAGCCATCTAAAATAGTCACCATTAAAATGTGTATTAGTGAAAGGAAATTTGTATTACTCAGTTCAAATAATGCTAGCAGAATTTTACCTTTGATTATTTTCATCTTCACTCAGATCCCTCAATTTTTCTTGCATTTCTCTGCAACAGCTTGAAAGATCAACATACACAACAATTTGAACAAAGCAGCATGTATTATTTAACAATATCATAAATCCTTAACCTTGTTCGCTCATCCAGTCCTCTTTCTTCCATGGATAGGTTCTCAATTTCTGCCTGTAAACAGACAAGAAGGAATCACAAAACTAATGATTCGCGTGTAAGCAAATTTAATTTGACTTTTTACATGCAAAAGCCAACCCAACTTTATTGGCGACGAGGCTTAACTTAATATTGTACAAGTAAACTTATAATACAATAAAATTGCAGATAAATGGAAAAGAAAAATATCAAAATACACGAATACTTAGGAAGAAATATCACGATACATGAAAGCTTACGAAAGTCCAAGTTTAATTCTACTCAATGGACAATATATGGAACAAAATACATGAAATATTTGAGGTTTATCCTTTCTTCTTCCACGTACCTGCAAAAGAGTACTGTCACTGTCCACTTGTCCAGGTCTTGAAGGATCAAATCCCCTAATGAGTAATTAATAAGAATCTTCATTAAGTTTCAATCTTCAAATGTCACTACCTTTATTGATAATAATATGCTCCAGTGAAAGGTAAAAGCATTATGCCGAGTTTTTATGTAAATGAAATACAGACTTACTTCCAGTGAATTCTGTTCTTGAGCTTCTTTTCAATAAGACCAATTCCTTCAAGGACATTTGTTATGTCATATATCCGTCTCTTCTGCACCTGTACAAACCACAACTGCAATGAATTTCTGAATCTGAAAAGACAACTACTCTAGCAGATAAATCACCTGCAAAGTGTCTGCAGCTTTGTTTAAATCGAGAATACCATCTTCTGCATACTTTAGCAAGTTGATGAATTTCTTTGTTAGAAGACCTGAGAAGCATGACATATATTTATCACTTGTGCACTTGTGCAAGTAAAGGTTGATAATCCAAATCCCAAATATTAGGTAACAAGATTACTCAAGGAACTATCATAGCGGCAGCTGCCAGCAGGAGTAAGAGCTAAGGGAGTATCTGTAAATACAAAAATCATCATGTTATATGTTGCAATACGAATGAAACCGTGAATTTATAAAAAATATTCCAATGATCAACAACTGCTGATATTTGGGCTCAAAATAAAGGGCTTGTAACTGTTCTCAAGCAATTTCTATCAAGAAAATAATCCCACTGCTGTTGATAAGTTAACTATTAGTCAGCTCAGAAGATTCTAGAAGAATGTATCTCACCAACACTAGAGGCAGGAGTTGGAGATGCAGATCTATTGTTCTTTGTGACCTTTGACCTTCCAGCTATCTTTCCTCCTTTCCCAGATATAGGTGTAAGGAGGGGACTGCTAGCCGCATCATTGTATGCAGGACTTACTGTCTTCTCACTAGACTCGAACTTATTGTTTTCAAACCCCTTTTTTCGCTTTAAAGCCTGAGAGACACCATTTAGTTGGAAATATTGGAGTTAGTAAAGGAACCAAGAACAAAATGATCGAAATAAACTATACAAATTTCACGAGGTGCCACAAGGGGAAACAGTAAAAGAAAATCAAATAAACCTCATTTGCAATGCAACTAGCTATTCTAACTGTCATTCCAATTAACAAGGACATATTGATATATTTTATTTTTTTTTGCACGCACAACTTATATAACACATATCCTTAAGGGAGTCTACAAACCAAAATAAACATAAAAGAGAGTTCAACTTCCTGTGACTAGCAGTTGTTTTAAATAAAATGGGAAACGTGTGTAAATCTGGAGTAAGAGGTTATGAATTAAAAATTATGTACAATAATAGCTCAGTCATTGACTGGCGAACTAAAATATACAACTGCCAGGAGAATTGAGGCAGATGAATTCTCTTGCTGTTGAATTCTAGTTGCATCAAGGCTCTGCCACGTTCCTAGAGTTTGATGTTGAATTTTGGAAGTAATAAGGAATGCAATTTCATTTGAGAATTGTGGATGTAATACGTTTTGCTCTATATTTATATATATCTATCAACATCGTGATTATAAATCTAGCAAACTATATGCTCGGTAAGTAAAATAATATAAAAATTATAGTTCGAATTTGACATAAACCTATCTAAAATATAAACAATTATATTAGTGAATTTACGTTCATCCAAGAAATTAGTAACAGAATAAAGATAATTCCAAAAAGTAAGCAAATTCAGTGAGAAAGAACGTATATTAGAGAATGAGGACGCACAGGAGACTTGACCACAACAGCATCTGGAGGATGATTTGAGGAGGAGGAGGGAGCTCGACCGGGAGTATAGAAATGGTGGTAGTCATCGTGGGGAGCAAACGGCGGCTTCATGGATTCGAAGGGGAGGTGCCGCCTGATAGCCGTTGGAGGCGTCTGCTGCTGGTAGATAATCTGACCGTTCCCCGCCGCAGCTGGAGGAGTAGCCGCCGCTTCGCTGGTCGGGGCTCCTTGTCCAGCCATTTAACAAGTATTTAATTAATTCAATCGATTAAATCTAATTGATCTATTCAAGAGGTTTAGATTCGCAGGGGAAAATAAGGGTTTTGTAATTTTCTATGGTGAAAGTGTGACTGGGGGAGGAGAGGGAATTTTGGTTCGTATAGATATGGAGGGAAGTGGGGAGAAAATGAGAAAAATGAAACGAATAATTTGAGAGGTTTTTGCAAGTAGGTCCTTGTGTTTATGGAGTTCTTGTACATTTACCTCTAAAAGACCTGTTTTCTTCTATTCTGCTCCAAAGTTTTTTTTTTTTTTTTT
>CAIGRB010002315.1:0-26932 GCA_903798255.1 Fraxinus quadrangulata | reverse complement strand
GTGCCACCGGGACACAAGTTCCGTAAATGAACGGCGACCAGACGTTGACGTCCTTGTGTCCTTGGTATACCGATGGAATGGCACTGTAGTAGGTGATTTGCTGGTTGTGGTAGGTGGCGTAGACGTCCATTTTCTCGTAGTAAATGCCGATTTTGGAATTAGGGTTCCGGGAGTTGATGGTGACTTGAATGCTGGTGGAGATGACGTTAGGGGACGAGACGTTGAGGCCGAAGATGGTGGCATCTTGGAGGGTAAAATGCGGTTTTTTGGGTTGGAGAATGGCCCAAACTAGGAAGATTATTAGTAGGAGGGTGAAGGTGAAGATTAGAAGGCCGCTGCAACATCGCCGGATTATTATCCGTTGATCGTCATGGCCGCCATCGTTGCATTTATCCCCCGCCATGATTCTAGTGGTGGTGGCGCTGGTGGAGGATGTGGTGGTTGAAGGTGAAGTTGAGTTGTTGAGAGGTTGATGAGTTCTAAGAGAAATGGGGAGGGTGTGGTTTACTATTTATATAGGCTTAGAGAGTAAGAAGGGTTATTTTAGAATATGCTTCCCCGAAAAATTAAGCTCTAATGTATAAAAAGCATTACAGATATAAAGGTGTCAACACTACATTGGCTGGTTGAACTGTAATTTTTGAACCAATTAAATTTCGACAGTCCACAATCTATCAAAAAATTGTTTACCATTTTTGTGCATGTAGTAGAAAAGTGCTTGATGGATTGAGAATGCAAGTAACTTGTGGAATTTATGTTTAAATAAATAAGTAATTTAAAAGTAAATTTACTCGTGTTATTTTACTTATAAGTATATAGTTTTAGGCTTGTTATGTAGAAGTGCTTGTGATGAATCAAGACCGTCTGATATGGTGATTGCCCTCTATGATCGGGGTCCACTTATCATGAAGGAACTTTCCATCTCAATCTTCCTGCTTGAATTTCGGATTATAGAAAAATGTGCATTCTATCCTTACAGAATTTATCGATGACATAGTTGGGAAATAGATTAAAGACGATAATCGAATAAACGATTTAATTTTCATTTAATTAAACACAGCGAACATAATTCAAGAGCAAGTTATTTTAACTTTCAAATGAAAAATTAATAGATGTTTTTCATCATACAATGTTTTAAGTATCCTAAACCGTCCAAAAAGAAGAATGGGATTCCTAAATCGTCATTAGCAGAAAGACACGAGTTTGTTCTTATATAAAGAACAAGAGTAATGTTTTTTAACATCATAGATCGGTGTTTTAGCACTACTGATGCTATAACATCAGTTTAAGTGGCGTTAAATGATAGATTCAATAAAAATTAGACTTAAACGATTTATTTAATTATACCCCATTTAATGCCGCATTAGTACCACCTACAGTTATGATTTAACACTAGTAGTATTAGATTTGTTATTATTACAAACATTCAAAACGATTATAACTCTAAAATCTAAATATTTCTAGTTAGCCTTTTCACAATTGAACATCTTTCTTATAAGAATGTCATGTGGTGATGAACCTACAAAAATTCTAAATAAAAAGAGAGTCACAGAATTACATAATTTCACTTTTAATTAAATCTATCACATAATATCACATAAATCGGTACTCTAGCACTATTAGTACTACAACACTAATTTAGATGACGTTTAGTGATAAACTCAATAAAAGGTAGAATTAAATGATTAATTTAATTATATTTCTTATTTAATGTTATATTAGTGTCATCTAAGCACTTTTAACATCAGTAATACTAGATTTGTTATTACTACTAAAACATTCAAAAACGACTATAACTCTAAATATTTTCAGTTAACCTTTTCACAATTGAACATCTTTCATATAAGAATGACGTGTAGTGATGGACCTATAAAAATTCTGAATAAGAAGAGGAAGTCACAGAAACTGGCCGAAATTTGATTTTCCTCTATTCTATATGATTGTTTGGTTCCCATTATTTTCAAACTACATTTTTTCTCTTATTTTTAGTCACACATTTTAAATAAAATAATATTACATACAAACACAAAATTTTTCATTATTTTTTAACCACAAATTTTTCATCAAAATATTATTTTAAAATACATTTTGGTCAAAAAAGTGAGGCTTAAGATATGAGGAAAACAAGAAAAATAAATAAATAAAACCCACAAAGGGAACCAGTAGTTAGGAAAAAAAATGCAGGTAAGGAAGAAGAAAAGTTGTGATAAGGCATCTTGAAATAGTACAAAAGAAGGCTAGGGATACCCACTAAACAAAAGACATGGGTGGCCTTGTATCAAAAACCCTGTGAAAGATCCCCAAAAAACAACCTTTTATGTTGCAACTTGGAGCTTATTCCAATCTTCTTTATTACACTTACAGGAGTCCCTACAACATCAACCTTGGAGTTTGAACTTTTCAACTAAGTACCACATTGGAGTTAGTTGTGTGTGCACATGTACACAATTGTAATTATATTCAGCATTACTGGTATCAAGCAAGATAATTATATGACATTAAATGATAGATTCATTTAAATGGTATTTTCTAATCATCACCGAGCGCGCACGTCTTCCCATGAAATATTCAATCTTAATCATAATAATTTTTGGTGGGATGTCTTTGAATTTCATAAAACCACACCTTTTTGAATATTAGGATTAAGATTTTTCACTATTATGGAATAGACTACTAAAAAGTGGAAGACGGAAAAGAGTGAATATCGCACATGCACACTATTCCTCAAATTCTAAATTTTTAAATCCAAGTCACGATAATTTTTGGTGGGACGTCTTGAAAATTCAATATAACAAATCATTACCAAATACAAGAGTTCTTCACAATCTATGAAAACGACAATTCAAAAGGTGGAAGGGAATAAAGCGTGTGATGAAAATTTTCATTGATGGGAATTTTTTGCAACCAAAAGCCAAGTTAAAAAGTTGGGAGAAAAAGAAGACATGGAAAATGAAAGAAGGCATCTAATCAGGAATTGAAATACAAACCATAGGAGGATCCAATGGTGTGTTTTGAGGACTAAAATCATTTAACTTCTTGCTTACATCACTTGGAATAAAGGCCAATAGTGAGAAGTGGAGGATAAAAGAAAGGTTGCAAGATAGATACTATATTCTCGTAATATGATACACACTAGTCAAGAATTCACAAATTCTACATTATAAGCACATCGGGAGCGTGAATAACTTCAAAAGTCTACAAACCAAAATAAGACTACTTATTCCATTTACATCAACCTTTCGAATTATTATTAATCTTCTAGTCGCATCATAAGATCCTAAAATTATAGTCTATATATCGACATTTGATTATTTCGTCATATCCATAGTCGGATTGCACTACATTACCAACAATTATTTGGTCCCAAAATTGTACAATGAATAAAACCTCAAGAGGAAAAGAGCTTAAAAACCTGTTCTTGCTCAAAAATGAATAAAATCTACCGTCTTGGATCAACCAATGTCTTCCCTTCAAAAAACTCAGCCAGCATTCTTTCAAGATCTTCTGGACTATGTCTGATGTACTTCAGTGGATTTTTTCCACTCTGAATTAAAGGCCTAAGCATATATATAAGATTCAACAAATTCATCAATCATCAAGAAAGTCAACTTTGCAAAAATGGAACAAATTGTACTTATCAACATTAGTTGGGGTGGGGAGTTATCTAGTCTTAAGAAAGTGTACCCATAACGTTTTATGAATGACCTATAAGCAGGCAATAGGACCTCTGCAACTGCCAGCCTCAACGACTCGCGTAATTCAGTATCAGGAACGGTCCATTGAGACTGCCTCTGATGAAGCTCCTCAAATTGTATGTTGAAGGTTTTGAACCTGTCTTTAATCATTGCCCGGGATACGTTAGTAGTGCTTCCACCATCTCCAAATGAACCGCTTCCACCTTGAAGTCCCGGAATAGAGAGACATTGCAAAATCTGCAGATAATTACCAAGAGCGAGTCTTTCCCAAGTTCCAAGACAGACTATGCAATATAATTAAAAATGATATTCAAAGAAAATAGAATCCATCTCAACTTTCAAGATCGAATTTGGTTAACAAAGTGAAGGAAAAACTTAGAGGTCGTTTGGTCACTGATGTGTTTCCTGTATTTTAGTTTTTACTTTTGTGATTTGACAAACAAGAAAAGGAATACACGTCTAGTTCCCTGTTTTTACATATGTTTATTTGAAACAGAAACATGAAAAGCTCCAAAGAGAGACAAACAAATTAAAAGTATTTTGCTACTTAAAAAATGACCAACCCCCCGTAGGTAGTATTCATTAATGAGGTTTAATTATCAAATTACATCCACATCAACTATTTCCTCCCCTTTACCCTGTAAAGCATTGCCCACCCATCTACCCATTGACAGCACATCAAATCTCGGCACTGCACCACATTGTTAACAACTCTATTGCTACTCCATTTGCAACATAACACCCCAAACGACTATTGCAACAATAGCATCAACAAAGTTGTGATATGAGAAGATGAACAAAGAGAAACAGATAACAAAGATTTACACAAAGAATGAGAAATGGATACTGAAAGAGAAAGAGATACGGGCATTACAAAGTCTAGACTATTCCATTAAATACAACTGATTGCAATTGAATGGGTTTAAAATCCAGCAGATATCTCGGAGGAAAAGGGGAAAGAGTTTGAAGCATCCATTCTGGTATTCCAACATCAATCGTTTCTTGTTGTTCTCTCTCCCCTTTTTCTCATTCTTTTGGATTATTGATGTTAAGAAGATGTTTTAGTTGTTTAAACTAGTAACCAGATTTAATATGAATTATCTGCAATACGTACATCATATAATTTTCTCTTCCATTCTTGGGAAATGAAAAAATCAGCATACTTCATGTTATCCAGCTTTAAATTAAACATGTCAGAACCTAGTTTCACGAGCTACATCAATAAAGAGGAGTTGTACAGATATGCATATCATCAACCATAACAAAGATGATGTGCCTTGAGCATGTAAAAAAAGGTTCTGCAAGTACATCAAACCTTAGACCATGATATCCTCTTATATTGATTTGCATGCTGCTGGACAACTCTTCTGTGTATCTGCACCCAGTCATTCCCTAACAGGTCCTTTGCCTCTGACCTAGATAGCAACATTCCATAAATTGGTCTCATTTTTTACTAGTTTGTTACACAGAGACAATGAACTAAGTGCATTTTTTATTAGTATTAGATAGGACTAGACAATATAATGAAACTAATTTTAGGTTCTCTTTTTTTCTCAGTACTTCCAGTGCTATCCAATACTCCCGACCAAAACATGTCAAGAATGCATGACATACTTGCGCACAGATCTAACAATATAGTGTATATTGTTCATCAGAAACAATTGAGTTAAAGCAGGATCTTTGTATTGCTTAGATTTCCCATCTAGGTTATTTTGGAGAGCCTGCATTATCCGTGTTGTTATACATGCTAACTGTTCATCTTCATCACCATCATTGAACTCTTTGAAAAGTTGCTTTAAAGTCAATTGATAGCTGAAATTATCAACACCAACGGTAAGAACATAACAGGCTCAAAACGTAAACATGCATAAGCAGTCAGATAATAAAAATATAATATTAGTAAAAAATGCTTGTAAAATGGAAAAAAAAAAATGAATGATGTGGTTGAAAAAAAAAAAAGTGTCTTGACAATGGAAAATTTGGTTGGTGTACCAAGTAAAATCAGCAGAAACTGGAGCCTGCAGAAGATGTATAAACTAGACAAATTTGAAACATAATTTGCTAAAACTTCTTTGTAATACTAATTATTAGAATAGAAATTATTAAAATAAATTTCTATTGTATTGTATATACAAGTAAATCCTGAATACTAACTAAGCGAATTATTGAAATATCATTTGGCAAAATGTTAATTCATGGAATCTAAATAACTGGAGACTTATAAGTACAGTCTCAGATATGATGCTGAAAATATAGAAAAATGACATTTTCTAAAGTGGAAGGACTTCTAATCTGCAATGCATGCAGTGATTTTTCTGTTTGGAGGAATTTGGTTTAGAGAATTATGAAATTCTTGTTCACTTGACGAAATAAAAAGGATATTCAAGAATCAACCAAACACGAGAAGTTCAACTTTATTTAGTTCAACAAAAAAGAGTTTCCTTGAAGCATGGATATACTTAGTAGCATGTATATTTCGTTTTAAGGCTCAAAAATTGCGAAGGAAACAGGAAGTCCTTTTCTTAAGTGGAACCCATTTAGGAACTATGATATGATAAAGTTGACAATATCACAATTAGTTTTTTAAATCACAAGAATCCTAAATAAAAGTACATGGAATGAATAAATGAAGTTTAAAGCATCAAAGGTTCATTTACATATAACGTATAACACATGCGACTATATGCAAATATAATAAATAATTTTTTATTTCTTAAAAACATCATTTATTAGAGAGTCAACTGTATTGCATAACCAAACAAGAGAAGTCTAAAGCTCCACAAGGCAACCTTACTCAAAGACAAACTTCACATAGTTGATCACATAGCTTGTCAAAGGATGGACAGTTCCATCGAGAACAGCAGTTTTTGTGGCATCTTTTTCAACAGCTTCTTCAAAATCACCAAAGGTCTCCTGGGCAGTCTGAGCTAGACGTTTTACCAACACCTTAGCAGCTCCCCGCATCTCACCACAATATTTACTTCCAAATATGATATCCATCTAACAAAATAAGCAAATACGAACACCCAAACCCCCCGCAAAATATAATTAGTTAATAATATGGGGAACAGAAATAGCAGAAAATAGATAAACATATAAAATTAGAGATTAACACAAAATCGAAAAGATAACAAACAAGTAGACAAATTGTTATAGTATGATTCATGAAATATAACTGAGGTCCACTTATCAATGATATTCACAAATTGAACAAAAAAAGTTCACGGAAAACTGGGTAGGAACCACTGTAAGTCTGTAACCTTCCTATAACTATTTCCACAAAAGTTGAAAAATCTTATAATCTCATAACACTAATTTTATTGACGTTATATTGAAAATCCAAATAGTTAAGGTCCCGAAAATTTGCATTTATGAGAATAAGGTTTCATCTGCATACAGCTAAAGTCATTTAGTTAAAGGGAAATAAGATACTTCTCACCTCTTTCCTATTCGCTGCAAAAATGGAAGCACAGTGTTAAGTGAAAATTATATACGTATGCACTTACACACGAACAAGTTAGTGTACATCCACATACATATACGTATGTACAGCAGAGAGAGGGGCGGTCAATCAATGGGCTACAAAAATGCCCATAAATTTATATCCACAAGTGCAATCAGAAATATAGTAACTAAATACAAATTAGAAATTTCTGCTTATAGCTTAAAGAAGTTATAAATAGATTTTCAATTAATGTATTACTCGTCTGATAAACTTCTTTTCCTTTGCACAGAGTGTTCTTTGCTGCCACCCATGAAGTAAGTTTCAACAGATAATTTATTCAACAACAGTGGCGAATCCAAAATGACCACCAGGGAAATATATATGTCAAGAGTGGAAGCTTAGGAATTTGGCAAAATTTTTATGCATAAAAAATTATTCTTCTGATTAACTTTCATAGGGTAGAATGAGGGTTTTCAAAACTAATGAAAAGGAAAAAATTGATTTCAATCAAACCAAGGAAGAGAAGAAGAAAAAAACAAGTTCAATAAGAATGTCAAGATGCACTATAGTGCAATCGATGCCATATTGAATAAACAAGTCTGAACGGTTAATTAAAAGGGTAACTGCATCATACATCTGGCTGAAGTTCTCTCATTATCTCGTACATGTCTAAGAGGACAAATAGCTTTTCTGGTGATCTCCTGCTCTTGGCAATAGCTTCTCCAAAACTAAGTAGCATGGCTACACTATTTGCCGTAACTTCTGCAAAACACTGATCCCTAAGACTCTCATGATCAAAAATCTGATCACATGCACTCTTTTCAGCAACAAACAAAAGTTTCACCTGTTTTTGATACAATAATAATGTCAATGAATGAAGGAAAAAAATGAAACAATGTTATGGAACATATGTCAAAATTTACCACAATCCGCATAAAATGAATCCAGTCTCCAATCTTTGCTTCCAAAACTTCCCACTGCATTTTTTGTACATCATCTTTACCAAGTCTTTCCACGCCCAGTTTTCTGAGAGTCTGTTCCACTGCCAAAGACCGAGCTTCCCTAATACGATGATGACAGAAGAGAAACAAAGTATACTCAATATGCACATTCATATAGACACTCTTGCAAACACACCAAGGTTCAGCACAACATATTCAGACATAGATGGAAAAATATTGCCATAAAACATCTCAACTAAATTATACAAATTAAAATCAGATTAGCAAGATAGGGAAAAAAATCACCTACATGATTTGATAATAGAATATATCGACTCTTGCACTACCTTGACAAGTATAGGTATGAAAGACTCAATAAAACCTAGTAATTGGACAGAAAATATGAACTAAAAATTAAGCCTACTAGCGTGCCCAAAATTGCTCGAAAGACCATATAGTCTGAATTCGAAGAATTAGTAGATGGAAATTATTTGAATAGTCATATGACGGCTTATACATAATTTAATCATTTATAAGAAAAATATATTTTCCTTTGGCTGCTGAAGGCTACTTGATAGCCACAGGAAACATAGCATTTATTGGGCCTACCTGATAACTTTTGTTAATGCATTCACACTACTTATATAAATCCCATCATTTAAAGATGTAATAGTTTACCTGTCTGCCAGGTCAAAGGACTTGAGTTCCAGACCCGAGTTACTTATACATCTAATTGCCTCAGTTGGTCATCAATTGCATGGAATAAGAATCTACTCTAGTTTTCCTTGAGAAATATCTCCAGTACACCATGTGTTATATAGGTTTTGGCAATCTTATAGAGACAATAGTGCAGAATTATCAAAGGAAGATGATCGCTACTGATAACAATAGCCAAAGTGTTACCTGTATATAATGCTTTTCATACAAGTAGGAATATAAAGTACATTATAGAAACTGTTAAAAAGAAAAGATAGACCTTCTGAACATACAAGGTAATAATCCTATCAGTTTCCAGGGCCAAATTCTTATATAACATGCCTTGATATCTCAAACCACACAGGCCCGTTCTACCCTTTTCTTAGGGAATTGTAGTCTTGTAAGTTTATTTCTTATATAGGTGCTCTCTTTTTATTTTTATTTTTGTCGTCTCCATCTGACTGCAAATGGAAACAACAGTTCCTGCTCCCTCATCTTCTTGTAAGCTTTTAATTGACAAGCCAAATCTCTCTCCATTAAGGTGTATAAATATGAGATATAACATATAATGAAGAAGAAATAAATTTTACCTTGTTGTTTGCTTGTGATTGCAAAACCGTGAATCATTGTCAATGAATATATTTTTTCAAGCAGAAAAAAAAAAAGAAAAAAACTGATTCTCATTGGATACGGATTTTACTTATATTGTCACTTTTCGATCACTGTGGACCTGTAATTCATTTTTTATTATCCTTGTCTATCGAGAAACTTACCGAGAAAAGTAATACATAAAACTTTTCAAACGAGCAACAGCCATACTATTACTTAGAAACTATATCAAAATTGAGTAAACAATCAATAAATTACCTATATATATTGAAGAGTTGCTGTTGTTGGCCAGCTTCAACCATTTGTTGAGCCAAGTCATGTAACAAAGGCATAATTCTTGCAGGAATTAGAGCCGGAGGGTGATAAACAACAGTCTCCAAACTTTTAGTCTGGTGCTCTGAATGTGGTTTAGTTCCATGACCATCAACACCAGGTGATGCTACTGATGGTCGCAGAGAGTTGGGAAGGCAATCGAAAAGACGATCTGGTTCCACAGGTTTGCTGAAATCATTAGAAGTAAATTTACCAGTGCAGCGCATTGCTCATATTTATAAAGAACCTCAATATCTTGCAAAAGAAAACCTTATATTGAAAGAACAATTACAAACAAAATTCAATATTTTCATATGCACTAAGATAATAACATGCATCACATAAGAGTAAAGAAGCACTAAATCAAAATGAAGAAAAGGCTTAAAGAATACTTGAAACCATTCTCTTTGTTGTAAAAAATTATAATAGAATGGTGCCATAGACCACCCTTCAGAAGTATATTCTTCAAGTCACGCATATTTTAGAAGTTTAGATTGATATGATATGAGAAGTATATTAACCAGAACTAGGCAAGAATCAAAAACTTGATTTTTTTTTTAAGATCTTTAGCATGTGTTTGGCACCCATTTTTGGGAAATTATAAATTTGGAATAGTGATTGATGGAAAAATATGTGGTTGAAAAGTAATGAAAAGTTCTAGATTTGTGTGTAATATTATTTTATTTGGAGAATGAGTGGTTATAATTAATAAAGAGAAAAAATTTTAAAAAAAATTAATGGGTGCCAAACACCCTCTTAGCATGCAAATCTTTCAGTTAAGACTGCTCAAAAGGTTAGTATTTAGTAAGCAAGAATTTTGAAAATTGAATCCTCCTAAGCTTGGATAATTTAATTCCTGAGCTCATACTCCTTAGACATGAAGCTTCATTGTTTTATTACCTCCACAAACTTCCAAATCAGTGGAGTTGTTATATGGGCCTTATATTCCTTAAGCGGTCACAATACTTAATACTATAAAAGGAGCCTGATATAAAATATAAGTTTCTCCAGCCTATAACAATTTAAGATTTTAGACGAGATGGCTCAGTATAGTATTAGAGTACAAAATAGTAATGGGTTTGAGTTTTGCCACCACCCATTTACAAAACCTTTATGTGTGCCTTTGATAAAATAATGAAACCAGCCTGTACATGAGGAGTTCGTTGACAATATAACTACAAATTCTCTCTAACTGATTAGACTTTAAGATGATGTTATTTAACAAAAATGAATCATGAAACTAAAAGGGCGTTCGAAGATAAAATATAAAAAAATAAGTTTCATCGCCCTCTAACATATTAGACAGGTGAAAAGATGGGAATCACAATTCATGGGAGGCTTTCAAAAGGTAAATAATCTTATGTATGAGAGAATGACACAGCCTCACTTTGCAATAAAAACAAGAGTCTTATTCATCTTTAAACAGTTTAAACCAGCATTAATCTACATTTTTTTTGTCCACCATCACGTGCAGCATTAAACGACATTGAGGATAAAGTTCAATATTGTTCATATATACTACAATCTTTTGCAACTAGGAATACAGTGATAGATGACACATGATGAATCTGTTAAATTATAAGTTCAGTTCAACTGTTCAAGGTAAAGTGGCTAACTCCGGATGTTGGGGAACCTAGACCATTCATGAAGATTTCTTGAACTTTATGCAAAAAATTGAAACTGAAGTCCTACAATGCAGAAACTAAGACTTCTAAAGACTATTGACTATCACCAATAAATTGTACACTGCTGCCATTACTTATCCTTGCACAGTTCAGCAATTATATTAAACAGAAAAAGAACTGCAAGAATTCAAACAAAAAAGAAGGGACTTGACTTCGCAACTAACTTGCCTATAATAAACAAATTTACTTGATGACAACAAGCAATTGTATGAATGTAATAATATTTAATATGACGTTAGTCACATTTTAAATAAGAAAACAAGAAAAAACATGTGTATTTCTCAAACAAAGTCATGAAAGAGTCTTCACACAAGATCAGCCAATCCTAGTCTTCCAATACATGGTACACGGTCATTAACTAAAAGTTGTTTAGCCAAGGGACTATTGTATAAAGAACAATCTGAGACATTTTTTTTCGAAAAAGATAGTGTATGTGTGTGTGCGTGTATATGTGTGGAGGGAATGAGGAGTCCCGGGGGGAATAGACTAACAAGTAACTAGACGCACACAAGATTGCAGAAACTGGTTAGAGATTTTGCTTCATATTGTTGAGCATAAACTATAAATGTAATCAGTAAATCGGCGAACTAAGAAATATAAGACAATTGCTAAAATAAGGAAAACCTGTAAGAGGTAAGAAGCTGCCGAAACTCTTCTTCTAGTTTGAAGATTGCCTTTCCAAGTAAGTTATTGGCCTGGTTAATCACCCCAATACTGCTTTTAAGGCTTTTATTGCCACTGAAAAAATGAACAATGCTCCTTAGCTGATCAACTGCTTCTAGGTAACTCTCCAAATCTTCATGTGGCCCCCTCAATATTTTAGCCTCAGCCTGAAAAGTTAAACTTGATAAGCTAGGCAGTGATATTAACATAATGTACAATTCATTACTGGCATGTTTGCATTAGCAATAGAATAAGCTAGCAATCTTTCACACCTAGTTCGTAGAATCACAATGTTACAACAGTAAAAGAAATTGGAACATACAGATGCAAATTTGCAATCACATTCAAGTTTAAAACGCATTTAACCTTAAATTTACAGGTTCACTTTACTGTGCACCTTTTAAGATTTGCCACTTCGAGACATAACTGGCAATGGGCACTTCTCTATCCACTTACTTTCAGCAAGAAGCAAAATTGTAAAGGGTAAAAGAAAGTACCAGAACATATGATGCACCAACACAGATACCACGTGTCAGATACGCTGTCACGAGATTTTTTTAAAAAGTACTACGTTGTCGACACGTTGATTAGATTCTTTAAATTTTTCATTTATATAGTATAAATTTAGTTTTATATTTGATATTATCTTTTCTTGTTGAAATCTTTTAAATATGAGTACGTATTAGTTATTTATTAATAAATTTGAGTTAAAAATATATAATATTTCTAATAAAAAAAGAAAAACGATTATGGTAGAGTGTCCAAGGAGTGTTGGTGTTCGACACAAGTCCGACATGAACACGATATCCTAGTTGAAGTGTTCGTGGAGCAGAGGCCAGAAATAGTAAATTCAACAGTGAAAACAGCCAAAACTCAGAAACATGAAGCATACAGAGCTAAACTGCTGGTGACATGGTAAAATTAGACTAAACTAATTTCATTCAGCACTACTTTGAATTGTTTCAAAAAATTATACCGCGAGACTGCTTCACTGAAAATGTTAGGAAAACTCTTTTCCTAAATGTTCTTACATGTGAGACTCCATTTAAGAAAATAGAAAACAAGAAATTGGATGAATTCAAACAACTATAGATGAGCTTCATCCAAAGCAATCAAATTGCACAATAAGGTGAAAAAAACTCAAACCTGGTCCTAATTTCAGTTTAAATTATGCACATAAATCTTCCTTCCGCTAAAATATTTATCCGAAACAAGCAAAATTTACGCACATTTTATGCTCCAAAAGAAAAACTTTAAAATGCAGCATGTTCATTCAATTTTCTCTTGTGACGAGTAAATTCTACATATATATACTGCATATAAGTTAAAATTTAAAAGAAACCCCAGTAAACCAAGAATGAGAAAGACCTGGCGTTTGAGATCAAATTGTCCTAGAATAGTCTCAGCTACCTTGAGAGTTTTGTCAATGTTCTCGTGCGCTCTCCTTATCGAATGCGTTCTCAGCTAAACACAATCCACAAAGCCAAAATTAAACAAATGAACTAATTTTTTTTAATATAAATAAACCCGCATGCAATAGTTAATTCCTATTATTGGGTTAAAATTTTACGTCAACCGTAGAAGGAGAAGAAAGCAAGGGTATACCTGGGTGGGTCGCATGGCGGTTTCGAGGGCGGAGAGGCGGTGGTCGAAGGAGCCGAGAATGGCGACCATATTATCGGTAACCGACTGGCTTTTCAGCATTGATTTTCTCATCAATGTCGCTCGTTCGCTTAAGGTTTCCATTTCTTCTACTTATATATGCTTCTGTTTATCTATATGAATCGATCGTTCTTCTTCGTGCATGAATTTTTTGTGATTAATCGAATTGGGGGAATGGTGAAATGGGAAGAGGGAATTGGATCAGGAAAGGGGAAAATAACGAAATGAACGCTTTGTTTGGTGCGTGTTTAAATAGGTATCTGTCGTTTAATATTTTCTTAGGTTGATCAACTCTCTTTTCGCGCGATTCCCACGTGACCTGCGAGAATATTTGCGTATCATTGTTCTTACTTTTTTTTTTTTTTCAATAATGACATATGAGTAATTTTGAACATTTGCATCCTAATAAATGAGTCGTAAATCGTTGTATTAAATCGAACACACGGATGTTGCAACTAAATCAATGTTAAACACCGATCGATCTTAATAGCATTACTCCACTTCATTCTCTCAAATTTTCAATCTCTCTTTTTTGTCACTTTTTGTGATCGTGTGCAATAAAGGGACTTAATTTTTCGAAGCACCCGTTCTTTTAGTTGGATTAAAGTTGTTATTTCTACGACCAAGGTCGAAATTCAAGGATGGGAACCACCCTATTAGGAACTAGACCAATTTCTCGATTTATTCTCCAATACCTTAATTCAAGAAAATATCAAGATACGGAAAAAAAAAATGAAAATATAACACAATGGAAAACTCTGAACTTGGAGAACAATCACCGAGTTGTCAAAATAATCTTTACAATCATATAGTATTTCACATGCCAAACCTTCAACCATGACCCTAGAACACTTACTAAACCCTTATTTGTCTTCCATTTTTTCAAAATTATTTTTTTTATGTACTCAATTTTAACCACATATTCACTCGATAAAATATTTCACACACAAATTCAAAAAAATTTCTCACTTTTTAACCACATATTTTTAAAAATTCACTGTTCAAAATAATATTTTTTAAAAAAAAATGACTGCCAAACATGGACTAAATTTTACCACAATTGACTAGCCATTTCAAAATTTTTAAAAAAATTTATGAAGGAACTGTTTATCGAGTAGTAGAATCTAATAACTTAATTTTCAATCGACTCGAAATTTTCAATTTGATAAAAGACAAGTGTACCCCGCTACTAATTGATGTTTAATAATGTGTTTTCTCTTGATTTGGGCTTAATATTTGGTACAGGGTCGTTTTCTGTGTGTTGCTTTTCAGTTACAATCCACACTTCTAGAGGGAAAAGGTAAAAGTGCTCAATGGTACTAAACAGGCAGGGCCAATTAGCAAATCAACAAGTACAAAGGTGACACATCCTTTTCCAAATTGAAATTTGTGCTCCTCTATTCAAGAAAATATATTCATTAATCAAACAATTTTATAAAGGAAATTGAACTCAATGAGACGTATCCTAAATTTGTGACTCTCATATCGATGAATGTCACTTAATTTGCACCTAATATTTGGACTCAAATCAGTTGAAAAAAGAAAAAGAAAACAATAGAAGAACATAGTCCAATTACAAATAACCCTACTCAATCATTTAGTGGTAAACTACGTATCTTGTAAAACAACATTTTTCACCAAGGGCATAACTGTCAAATGCCGTTTCTCTGTACATCCTTTTATCAACACTGACACAATACTACTATCACCATCACAAACCAATCAACGGAGCTACTTTCATCAATCAATCAACTTCACAAAATCGAACGGCTCAGCTTACAAGCCCTCTTTTGTCCCCCCAAAAAAAACCGAAATTATTTCTGAGTTTTTAAAAAAAAAAAAAGGAAACCGATCGGCAGAGAGAATTCATTTAGTGGGCCGAGAGATAGGCCCGAACCGGGTTCGAAAAGGAGTAATTACCGGGTCATTTACACATGGATGAAACGACGCCGCTCCTCCATTATTCTTCCTATTCACGCATTCTTTGCAGTAAGCCTTCTTATTCAAATTTTTCGACAACGTCGGGTACGAATTCAAATCCAATATCGGGCCCGGGTCCAAAGTCGAAATGAAGTTCGGTCTCGCCATTGGCATCTGATAGTTCTCCCTCTGGGCCCTCAGATTATGTAGCCGATCGTTTAAATTCTCCAACTCCGTCTGCGTAACCTGATTGAGAAACGGCGACGTTTGATTACGGCGGAGCAGAATTAAATTCTCTCGTTCCGGTTCCGGTTCTGGTGAGTAGTCGTATTCCGGCAAAAAATCGGCAAACTCCAGTCCATTCATTCTGACCCTTCGGTTTCTTGATTTTCGCGATCTTTTCAACACCACGAGAAAGCAGCAATCCTTTTCGCGAGAAATCAACGCAAAATTAACCTTACCAGTAATCGGAATTCTCCGGCGATCCTCAAACTTGGAATTCCTCTGCTGGGCAACGAGATAAATGGAGATTTGATTCGGAGAGATACCGATCTTGTGACTCAACATCAACTGGAACGGCTTGTACTGCATCGCCGCGTCGATATTCACGCTCCCTATATTCATCTCCCTCTCCCCATCAAAAAACACCACCGGAAACGCCGTTCCGCCGCCTCCATCCACCATATTCACCCGCCAGAGTTCCCCAAAAACAGAGAAAAAATTAAAGAAAACGAAAAATTAAAGAGAAATCTATTGAGAATGAAAAAGTTCGAGGGGAGGGGTTTATATATACAGCGAGATGGGGTGGGGGGTTTAAAGGGGATAGTTTGGGAATTCTAATAAGGCGGTGGGGGCAATTTTGGAATAAATTATTAAAAATGCATAATCCATGTGGCCGGACGAGGGAATTGGAAGAGAAGATGCTTTGTATTACTTGGGATACAAGCAAAAACTCTGTGACAGAGTCCAACGTGTAGGGGAATATTTTTCTGTTTTTGGGTTTAATAAATGCTAGTTTTTATCGTGACTTACGGACGATTTTACCCTTTTTGACACGAACTTGCACTCTGGTCTAAAATTGATTTTATTGCATTCTATACATGAGTCTTTTCTTTTTCTTTTTTTTTTCTTAAAATAAAAATAAAACCATTACAAGTACATTGTTTTTTATATCAACTTTGACATTTCACATATTGCAGCACGATTGGCCAGTTTGAAAATACAACACAATTTCCCGCCACTCCATTTTTGAATTTGCAAAGGAGTTTCAAACTTAATGTACACAAAGAGTGTACAAGGAGCATAATTCAAATAACTTTAGAAACAAAAATTGAGCCAATTTTGGAAGATGTTGAACCAAAATGCAATGATTAAATTTTCATATTTCTCCATAACTTTTTCATACTTATTAATCACATGTTAAAAAAAATAAAAAAATCGAAGAATCGCTTCTCAAAAAATCTTTATCAAACAAGCGTTCAAGTTATACTTACCACCTACTATTACTGTTATTCCATGTCTCATCTCCAAGTGCTGTTTTGATTTGATGTGAAATATGTCTTGCTTTATTTCCTAGTAAAATTTTGTTGATTGGTTTTTTGATATGCTCACAAAAAACCAAGTTTATGCCTATGTTTGGTGAAAATTAAAATATTAATTTTAACCATATATTTCATATCATTCATAATTTTTCAATCTCATATTTCATCAACATTAATCAGAATCTGTTAAAAATTATATTTTAATCCCCATTAAACAGGAATTGTATAATTATAAACAAGATTATTATGTCTCCATTTGGTTTAATAAAAAACAAATTTTTAGTAAATTTCGATAGAAGTTAGTAAAATACGTGGTCTACAAATTGTAGATCCCACGAAATTAATAGTTTAATTAATTATTGATTCTGACTCAAAATTTAATCAATTTTTTTAGCTGAATCAAACATGAACCACATATGCTTTGCTGTGTTTGGACATGTCCTCCAAATTTGTTTTTAAAAGAACTAGCAAAGCAAGTCCCCAACCATTTGTTATTGCTACATAGTAGATCCCCAACATTTCGATAAACTTGTATTTCATCAATCTTTAAAAAAAATAAAAAATCCAAGCGCCACTAGGCATAGGTTCGGGAATTCCCCTTTTAGCTTGCATTTCGTTGATATCTATTTCTAGTCTTCTATTCTATACTTGGAATCAAATATTCTCAATTTATAATATTTTATTCTCTCCTTTTAATTTTTGTGTTGACCTCAATGACATGTAAAGAATTACGTGAGATGTACACTTTGGTGTACATTCTCAATGACGTTTCCCCCTACGGGGAGAGAATCTGTGCAATGATGCGATTTGTGTTTTTAAAATCCCCTATGTGAAGAGAATCTGTACAATGATGCAATTTGTGTTTTTAAAATCAACGAGGTAGATCATGTCACATGATATAGTATAAATCAAAATGTAAACTAAAGTGNGTCATGTTTTGTATCGATCTAAATTTTAATCTAAATCAAATTTAACAATTAATTTTAATAAATATTCCATGGAATCCGTAATTGTTTTAACTTTTATCAAAATTTACTAAAAATTAGATTTTAACCTCCACCAAACTGGAGCAAAATCACAATAAATTTAAATTTTTCTCTTTTCTCTTACTTTCTTTTACTCTTTCAACAAAATATTAACCATTCTTTTAAAATTTGTCTATAATTTCTCCACAAATTATCACATTTACTACAAATCGTCACTTTCCAATCAAATTTTCAAATAATTAGAACCTAAATTTGCATTTTCTCCTATCAAACCGTCTATATAGAATTAGTCCGAACTCATTATATCCAATTAGACTTATACTGAATTGTGTTTATTTGATTGATTATTAGTATTGAATATTAGTTATATATTTTTCCTTTCGATTACTTGAATTGATTGTTTATATCAAATGCATTATAAGATTTTTAAACGTAAATATGTATTTTCTTATGATAAACAAAATATTAATAAAATGACTATTCGAAATCAAATAGATGAAAATGATTAGCAAAAATATTAATGAAGAAATGTTTTTTAAATATAAATCTGCATTATCTCGAATCAAATATGAATCATTCAAAAATCAAGAACAAGATATTCGATTTGTACAGGATTTGATTACGTCTTCTAACTCAAAATGTATGCGTCTGTCCCTGTCTGTAAAATACTTCATTTGACAGGTCTAACATAGACGAGTCAGACTTTACAAAGCAACAAAAATAAAATTTCCGCAACATTTAAAATAGGGCTTGAAGAAATAAAAATCACCTACAAAGTTAACAGGCTACCTGGTGTTCATAAATAGAAAAATCTTCTTATGGGGTTCACTAGAAGTCATTAGATTCATGCGACTACCACATCTGCAGAGCCTACGTTCCATATTTTTGTTACGAAATGCCATTTGGCAAATAGAGAGAGAAAAACGTTGTGACTAATCTTGAAGAGATTAATATAAAATTTTTTGTACCATACAGAAAGTTATGAAAATAATGGCTTGACGAAATTTTCCTTTTAGAAAAAGCATGCTATATACACATAGTGCCCAACTTAAAGGAAGATTTGGATGAAAGTCATCATGAAGGATGATATGCGTGAATTATTGAAAGGTTAGGGATGGAAGTGCGACAAAATTATTAAGGGAATGAATTGGGAAAGTTTAAAAGGTTGGGGGACCTATGGTACAATAAACCCTTAAAAGAGCAACCTCAAAACTTTCTACCAAACTAAAATAGAAAAATTAAGTTAGATATATATCATTGGTTAATATCCCCCTGAAGCAATCTGGACAGTGATGGAATAGATTCGTTTATCAATTGTGTAGATTGTTGTCATATTAAAGAGTGTAAATTTGTTGTCAATCATGATGCATATGTAACATAATTGAAAATAAAATTGTAAGGTTTATCTTGGGAGGGTACGTAGCATTTTCCATAATGGTGTTACCCTTGACATTTCCCGTTTATCTTTATCATTTTTCCGTAAGCAAAAATATTATATGTTGAATGCCTTTCTAAATTATTTAAAATTTTCAAGCCATTTAATAGGCAACTTTATGAAAGTCACATACCACGATCATAAAAAATGTCCAAAAATGACAATCTTACAAATACTTTGAAAAAGTGACATTTTTAAAAATGTAAAGCAAAAAAATGACATATAGTGCAATTTACTCAAATAACAAATCGAAATCAAAAGAATTACTTCCACATAGTCAATACTAAACTGATTTCAGAGTTAAAAAATATGAAATTTTTCAAGAATATAGTGGGTCCCATTTGATGTTTTAGTAAATCTCCCTTACAAACAATTTACAGCATAAGAATCAAGAAACCAAATTGAAAATGGTGATCTAACATCTACAAAAAAACTTCCAAAGTTATAGTTACATTGTCGCCCACTAAAACAAACCCCTAAATTCTAAATGCCTATAAGAAGTTAGAGATTAAACCATAATCTCAATCTCGAAACAAAAAGAAAAAAAACAAGTTCCATAACGTCACCAAAACAATAAATTGTATATAAGGCCAATTCTTCGTGATATTCCTTAATCAAGCATTCCTATAAATTCAACAAAGCAACATATTGAGTCAAGTCCAAATTTTGAATTTTCAGAAAAAAAAATAATGTCCTAATTTCAAATGGATTCATATTCCAAACCCCAACTCCAAACATTCGAAAAACTTTAAAATTCACAAAATAAGCAACTCTTACCCCTAATGGAGCTTGAAGATTAGCTGCAGGATTCTTGTATGTGCTTTTCTCATACCCGAGAAACGCAAGAACAAAGAAACTAGTATAGGTCACACCATCAAATATGCCATAAGCAAGAACGGCAGCAAGCCCCAATTAGCCAATTTCAAACTCATTTATGTTGAATTTTCCTGATAAAAAAAACCCCACAAAATAAAAAAAAAATCATGATATGGGCTTCTATCAATTTGCATCAAAAAATCAAATATCGAAAGGGAAAAAAAAAAAAAAAATCAACAAAAGGGAAGAATAAAGAATGAGTCTTAATTACCTTCCATTTCTACCAATCCTTTGTTTTCTTGATTCTGAAAACAAAGATACACACAACAAAGTAAAGGAAACAATTAGAAGAACATTAATCATTATTACATTGGATAAACATTGCAAAGAAAGAAACTTACTTTACTTAATTCTTGATTTTCTTGATGAAAACTATCATCATTTAGAGCTCCTGAGCTAGAAGAACAACTCACGGAAAGATTTGAAGACCTTTGAAAATGGGTTCAACCATGGCAATAACATTGCAGTCCTTGAAAATGGGTTCAACTATGGCAATAACTTTATCTTCTGCAATAGGTCTAAGAGCATCAAGTCTCTTTGCCAAGAATCAAATCCATTCCATTTTTGCTGAACTTATCAACTTACACTACCTATTTATCTTTGTACAAAGAAATGCGATGATCGAGAGTTCGACGGTGAGTGGACTTGATGATGGTTACAATTGGTGGTGAGGATGAGACGAGGCGATTAGAGAGATGTAAATATGTAGTGTAATTGGGTTTTAGAGTTTGATTTTTAATAAATTAATTCTCATTTATTATAAAATTAATTTTGGGTTTTTCAATTTTTTTCCAAAATTTTTGAGTACAATTGTGAGGTGATTGGTTGCCCGATTTTCTCCACTTTTTGTACAAATTTTTATGTTGTCCACTCAAGGATGTGTAGGGTATTTAAATTCTCTAGGGGGATAAAAATATCCAAAAATGACAATCTTGCAAAGACTTTAAAAAATGCAACATTTTTGAAAATGTAAAACCGAAAAATGACCTATAGTGCAATTTCCTCTAATATTCTAATATTAATTATAATTAATAATTATTTATAGAAGATCGTTTTATACCTCTAACGTTGTTGAGTTGGACATTAACTGCTACTCTTATTAGAGTACTCATTGTAGAGAAAGACCGGTCCACATTTTTTCCTCCAAAAAATCGTATTAGCCCTTGTTTGACAACCATTATTTAAAAAATAAAATAAAATATTTTGAATAGTGATATTTAGGAAAATATGTGGTTAAAAAAATAAACATTAAATTTACATGCAAAATATTTTATTGTATAAATGCGTTGTTGAGAATGAGTACGTAAAAAAAAATGTTCAAAAGCATGCACTTTGCTTTCATTAGATGTGCAAAATGGAAGAATTTCATGTTTCTGACTTTCAAGAACTGAAGCATTGCAAGTCGCGACAACATAAAAGATCACAAATCCATCCATCACAAACATAAAAGACCATATATCAATCCATTATCGTACAAAGCATAAAAGTGCACACAAGTCGATATATCATCGTACACAACAACGAATAAGATCATGCATCTTACCGTTCAATGGATAAATAGCCAGCAACAGCCATAGAAACTCAACGTTCAGTTTTCACACATGGTTTGAAAAAAATTTAGGACACTAGCTGATCGGAGATGGAAGAGCTGGAAGAGTCGGTTCAACAACCTGAAGCAAGCCCGTGGCAAGCCTCCTCGTAAGATCCTCAACAGGTACTTTAACCACATCCTTCCTCATGCCAATATCAGCTGCATACCGGCTTGCACAATAAACTCCAACAGCAGTTGCTGCCATTCCATAAACATTGGTGGTGACAAGACGTAGTGGTGTAGACAAAACGGCAGCAAGAGGGCCACCTATAATAGATGCAGCTTGTCCGCTTTGTCCCAATGCACTTTGATCAAGCACGAGCAATCCCGTCTTGCAGTAAATTGCAAAGTCCTCGCAATTGTTTTTAAATACATTATAGCAACCAAATCCATTGTCAAGCAGGTATTTTGCTCGATGGACGACAAGGTCAACAGTATCTGAGACGGCAAGAGTACAAGTCCCTCCACGTGCTTTTGCGAGAAAGAGAGCAGTGCTAACTGCATACTCAAAGCGATACAGAATTCCGCCAGCAAGGAAACAATCCAAACATGAGGACATAACCCCATGACCTTCTTCGGGTGGGGTACACGTGGCACAAGGTACAAGAGGTTGATATGGTCCAGAGCTTACTAAAAGCACATCTAACACAGTTCCTGTTCCTACTTCTTGGCCACGTCTAGTGAAATGTATAACTTTGTCATTTCCAATATAGATACCTGTAGTCATCTATATTTAGGTAATATAATATATGTATTGTATGAGTAAACATATAACCAGAAAAAGAAGACAAACAAACAAGCAAATTCTTGTGTCACACTGTTAAAAAATCATTTGTAAAACAACAGCAGAAAATGAAGACGGTTAACAAATGAAAGAAAGAGATCTTTTTTTAAGCCCAGGCGGAATTTTTAGGTCTCCAACTAGATCCAATGGATTAGATTCCTCCTAACTTTCCAATCTCAAACAATCAAAACAAAAAAATTCTAGAAGAATACTACAAATAATATAAAACGCCAGGATCGGGCTGTGCTAACACCATAACTTATTAGTTGAGCCTCTAGCATCATGTAAAAATATCCACATAGAGCATGAGGCTAGAAAAAGCTTATAGTGGTAATTTACCAATAGTTGCAGAGAAAGTACTCCGGGGGTGAGACTCAGTTCACCAGTTCTTCTCCAGCGATATTCGTATGAATATACAATACATGTGTGAACTATGGATTCCCATTTGGCCATTCGACATCAACAACTTCATAAATTCACTTCAGAAAAAAACTGAACATCCCTTCTATACAATTTTGGTTGACGCTTTCAGATTTTTTTAATTTTTGTTTTTCACCTAAAATGTAGAGGACAGAATTTTTTTATTTCCTTTACTACTTTTCCTGGACGACAGTGTACCCACAGCTTTCTAGCTGCTCAAACAAAGTTTCAAGATTCTGAATTTATAGGAAATCACATTGGTTTGCGAGTACTTTTCCTTGGACAAGGTATCACAATAGAAATAAGTACTATCATACTTCCATCACTATAAAGATAGCTTTTAAAGATGTGAGCTTCATATATATGCAAAGCCAAAATGAGTTTTACCGCAGGTAGATAATGCTCGTATAATATGATGCTATAGATGATATAATAAGCCTTCAACTTTGCCTATATCTTATTACAACCACAGAAAACACATCAAATTCCTTCAAGAAAAAAATAAGGGGAACTGGCAACCTGCTATCCTTGTTTCAAAATCTCGACTCAGTATCTTCATTTATCCCCTCAAGTATATGATAAACATACCCATCCAGAAACAAAGTGAAATCCTACGCAATGTTACAGGACTAAATGGGCAAATGTCCATTTATGATCAAGTAGAGATGTATTCGTCTAACAACAATCAGCTTATCTATATTTGGCAATGGTGAAGGTGATGTTTAACAGGAACGGGTTGCTAAACAGCTGCTAGGGGATGAATTGTGGCAAACAATAACAAATTTTGAGTGAGAACAATGATGGAGACTGGAGAGTTTTGCTTGAGGAAAGTACTACCAATTATCAAATTTATGCTGAATTGAGAAGAACGAGTACTCACCAATTTTTTCCTTAAACTAGAAATCAAAAGAAGGGCATGATGCAAGGAATCTCGAATTGTCAATTACCACGAGTACTCACCAATTTTTTCCTTAAACTCTAGGATTATTTTTGTATTTATTCAAAAAAGTTACAAGCTTAAGTACTGTTGAAAAGGAGTTTACAATCAAAGGTGGTGCGATTTATCATCCATTTTGAGCAACCAAGCAACCTTGGGGCAGAGGGATATGCATGGCATTGTTAAATCCTTCAAGCGCGAGAGTGGGATGATGTCTGTTCATCAGCTGAGCAGCGGATTCATGAACATCAGATCTTTGCCTCTGAGTTCATGAAAGATGGCAGAGAGGATTGTAAACGAGATAAAAGGCAGTAAACTATTTGGTTGGGAAATAAATTTGCTTAAGGTGTTTCTAATCCTTGCAGCATTATAGATTTGCAAGAGAAAAGATGAGAATAGATTTACAAAATGACTGCAAGAGTAAAAATGAGATTGTGCAGATTATAATATGAGCATCGTGCAGAAAATTCTGTTAATTTCAGAACAAATGTCCCAATTTTGGCGCAAAATCCAACTATGAAATCACAACTTTTTCCTCCACAAATGTGGACTCCTAGTCAACCATGATGATAGAGTTTTTCTTCATTATTATTTATTTAACCACAATCATGCATAATCACATTGCATACACATCTAAAAATTTCAATTGTGTTGGAAGATCCGCCAACTTTCAAAAAAAGTCAAGCACTTAAGGTAAATGCAGAAATATGAGTCCCAAACCAACAATATCCACTCAATTTTGCAGATAAATACTTTTCCTCCTAAACTTCCTGTAGAACACAAGAATCACCAATTCAATATATCCGTTTTTCCCACTATAGCTATAGTTAGCCGCAGGTTGCCATTCATTGCCAATTGTTATTAAGATAACTGGTAACTCTTTGTCCTCTCACCCTCCATCGCACTCCCATCTCACTTGAGACCAACAAACAACGTTCCTTTCACTGATGTAGTTGTCGATGAACATAATGCTACAAGCACATCGGATAGAACTCGCCATTAATAGAAGAGATCACCCAAGTTTTTATAGCCCTTAAGTTGAGCCTTATTTAGTAATTTGGGACTCAATTAGGATCCTCACAATCCAATACACATTCCAAAAACGACTTCCACGGTAACCCTTATTCCCAACTACGTGATTTTCCAGACCTAGCCATCAACTAGAAGCAAACATCACCAGTTTGCTCCTTCAGCAACAAGAGTCCTTAACAAAACTTTGATACCATTGTTACCCTATTGGACAATAGGGGGATGGTCCCCATGTCCAAGTGCTTATGAGCTCACAAACTAAGTCTTAACTTTAAGATGCGAGACTTAATTAGGCTCATCTTAAAATCCACTTCCATGGATATAAATCACAAATGCACTGTATAAAAACATTTAGTTCTACTAATACATGTAATTTTGTATACTTTTGCGAACTGTGAATCATAAGTTTACAAACTTTTCCCTGTGGTATAACTCAAGGAATCAAAATTAAACGATTATGGACACTGAGTAAAAAATTATAACCTAAATTCAAAATCCCATTAATCAAATGTTGAATTCCCATTAATCAGCCACATTAACAAAGCAATAATTAAATATATTCCATCTACTTCAACAAAATTAAATCCAAACAAGTACAACACATGATTTAAAACTGACCGTGATGTGCATAGATATAAGTATTACGCCAGGAATAAATATGATCGCCTGGTTTGAGGCTGCCCCTTTCAACTCTGCTTATTTAATCCACATTCATGTACAACAACAAAAAACCCAATTTACAAATCATTTTTTTCCCCCAAAAAATGAGAAATTGGAATTTCATAAAAATTTCAGGCATAAAATTAACAAAAAAAATCTTTTACCTATTGGAGAGCAACCCCATTTTCCCCTCTTGAATTCTGGATCTGTATCAAATGATCTAATTTAGGTGAAAACTGATGAAAGGCTAAGGGAATAATGGTCGAAATTGGTCGCTTTTGCCTTTTCTTAAAGGTGGGAGAAGTTGTTAATGAAAGGACAAAAACACCCTTTATTTCTGTTCCAAATTTCAATAGTTCGTCGTTAAGGAAATTAGTTGGGCGGGGTGGAAGCGGGATTCGAAGAAACCGTCATATCAGTTTCCGATTTGGAATATATTTTACAGAAAAAAGTTAGCGCGTTTGTTCAAAAGACTCACGCGTTCGATTTCAACTTCGAGTGTGTGTAGATGTAAAATCATGTTGGTGGTGGCAACCATGCTATATATACTCCGACACCGTGCCTTGCAGATTTAACGTTGGCAACATCTTACTTTATTGATAAAAAATAATGTTATTTATTTTTATGATAAGTGAATATCGATAATGTGATAATCTATTTGAAGTAATGAGATTTAACGATTCAATTTTTATCAGAAAAGGGGGAAGAGAGATATAAATGTGGAGAATAATAGGTTACCACACCGATATTCCATCATCACGACGATAAATACACTTTGACAAAATACACCGTTAATCCAACTATTAAAAATTTTGCCACATATTCATCTGTGAAGCTGGGTATACACTACCCTTTTGTACAAATAGCTTACTACCTGTTTGAAATCTATTTTATTTCTCATTCTTCATTTCAACCACACATTCTATCAATAAAATAATATTACACATAAATTCAAAAATTATCCTTACTTTTTAACCACACAATCTTCTATCAATCACTATTTCAAATTTTTTTTTTTACACAAAATGGGTGTCAAACAAGGACT
>CAIGRB010002304.1:78426-141863 GCA_903798255.1 Fraxinus quadrangulata | reverse complement strand
GAGAAAGTTGTTCAAAGACGAGTGGCCTTAGCCCTTGCTCATCTCTGTTCTCCAGACGATCAAAAGACAATCTTCATTGATAACAATGGTATATTATTTGTCAAATTTCTCTATGAAGTTGCGTTGCTGCTTTTCCATCACTGGCCTCCAGAAATACATACCAACTACCTGCTTCATCTACGTTATGTTCTTGCAGGACTGGAGTTGATCTTGGAGATTCTGGAATCAACTAACTCGAAGTACCAAAGAGATAGCTCTTTGGCTTTATGCAAGGTGGCTAGTAAAGCCAGCTCACTTTCTCCTGTGGATGCAGCTCCTCCCTCCCCAACACCCCAGGTTCTGATTATGATCATTATTTTAGATGTGGCATCCATGTTTTTGTTTAGTCAGTCAGCCAGTCAATCAATCAATGTAATGTTTTTGCTTAAGGTTTTTTGCAATATTGTTATTTGCATTTCTTTTCGCTTTCGGCACTCGAACTCAAATATTGGGGAAGATTTTAAACTAGACAGAGAAAACTGAAAGGAAATACTATCATGTTGCTCAACTAGAAATAATCACTTAATTAGGTGTATCATATATACTTGCTATTTGAAGTTTGAAGCGAGAAACAATGAGTTGTTTTGAACATTTTGGAGACATGTTCTTAGAGGAAATCTAGCTGTATATAAATTAAGATTACTAGCAAAGATTATCTTTTCATCCCAATGATTTTCCACAAAAAGCATGATGCAAATGCCACAGAATCATGTGATAAATCCTAAATATCCACATTCTATCAACTTGTTTGTTTGCGTGCATTCTAAAACACTGCTGCTTCTAAGCAAAACCTTTTCTCGTTAGCAATAATTTTCAGCTTTAACTCTTTACAATCTTTCTCAGGGAAATCCTTTTCTCATTAGCAATAATTTTTACGGTGTCTTGTGTTGCTTTCCTGAATTTTTCTTCAGCTCTGCCATTTTTTCATGCTGTGCACACTTTCAAGGCTTTGTATCCATTGTTAGCGCTTGCTATAATCTCTAGATCCTTCTGCTTGTCCTCCATCTTCGAATTATTTGTTGTTTTGACAGATGCATGGAATTGAATCGATTACAGCAAATAAACAAAATGGAATGTATATATTATACCTTCGGTAACACCTCGTGGAGGAATGAATGCTTATCTATCTTTACTTTTGATAACTACTAGTAGGCCCTCTTAATTGACGTGACTAAGATGTTAATGTTTGTGGAATGCTGGAAGAAATGTCAGTTACCTACAATAGGAAATAAAGATTTGACCTATTGAAGTCATATGTTTTGAACTCTGCTCATATAGCTAATGTTATCTGCATGATCGTATTTGGCATCTTTTTGTTTTATTAATGTGGCCAGATTATTATTTTATATTATTTGTAGCAAGTAACTGTTTGCCCTTGTTGTAACAGGTGTATTTGGGCGAGAAATTTGTAAATAATCCTACATTGTCTGACGTGACATTTTTGGTTGAAGGTGGAAATCTGTTCTCTTGTGCATGCTCATGTTGATCATTTCTTATCATATTCTCAACATTATTTTATTTTTTGTTTTTAGGCAAAACGTTCTATGCACACAGAATTTGTTTACTTGCTTCGTCTGATGCGTTCCGGGCAATGTTTGATGGTGGTTATCGGGTGAGCATTGTTTTGGACTTAATATCTATATGGTTCCTTTTTCTAATATGTTGGTTGAGCGTTCACATTTCTGCCTCATGTAGAAGGATATATCTTATACAATTACATAGTGAATGTACAATTGTTATACTTACACACTGTACATTTATGCTACAACCCCTTTCAGCGGCCTGCTAAGAATAATGTGTGTTATTCATGATCTTCATTTCCTCCCCTAAAATTGGATCCGGTGAATGAATCTGTCACCTCAACTGGTATATTGGTTGCATGTACTTCGCAAGTTGTCCATCAACATTAAACTTTTGTTAATATCTGAAATATGAAAATAAACTAAACATTATGGATATACCACAAATAGAAATTTGACTATATTGGGAAGCTTTTAGATAACAGAATCCAAGTTGATTCACCTAAGAGGGAAGAAAAATGAAAACCATCTCCATATTTGATAATCAGTTGCACCTCGACAACTTCCAACATGGAAAAAGTACTACAGTTTATAAATATCACCTGCATTGACTTTGGTTCCTTCAAGGGCTCTTTTGGATCAACCATTTTGAATTTTTCCAAAGACTTGATTTCTATTTCATCTCATCTGGAGCATTGAATTGTTAAGAGTGACCAAGTTTTGGCGTCTGCCACCCTCATCTGTCCTGATCATTACTTGACCTTCCAATTTTACGACTATAGTCGTTGGCACGGTTGGTGGGCTAGCATTCAGAGAAGATACAGTTTTAAAAGAAAGTGGAGTTTGCTCCGATCTGGGTGCCTGTGCTCCCAGATCATTCTATGGCTTGGGATACCAACAAAAAAAATTGAAAAAGGTGTTAAAAACTGCCTTATCTGGTCGAATGGTTTTGGACCTTTTTTTTTTTTCCTTTTTCCCTTTTCCTTTTTTTTTTTTTGCAGCTGATCTGTGATAACCTGGAATGTATAAGGGTAAACTCGGTTGGAGAAAATATTGACCCTTAGTAAATATACAAGTTAAAGAAACTTGAAATTTAACAATTGTTGCACATTTAGAGGGCCAAGAATGTTACGGAGCTGGTCTGTGATCTTTTGAATTGCAAAGACTTGATTTATTACGTTCATGTGCTTTGTTGGTCTATAAGTTCTCTAAAATCTCATGGACTTTTTGGCAGGAAAGAGAAGCAAAGAACGTAGAAATTCCTAACATTAGATGGGATGTTTTTGAGTTGATGATGAGGTGAATAGATTTTGAAATTCCTTCCAACTCTGCATCCGTAACTAAATTAAAAGCAATTCTTCTCATTAAAGATTCTAACTCGAAATTATTTTGTTCTTGCAGGTACATATACACAGGTTCTGTTGATGTCACTTTGGATATTGCACAGGATCTTCTGAGAGCTGCTGATCAGTATCTTTTGGAGGGGCTTAAGCGCCTGTGTGAATACGCTATTGCGCAGGTATTTCTCAAAAAAAAGAAAAAAGAAAAAAAAAGACGTTTATTTTCTACTATAATTTATTTAATGTTCTGACGATTTCTTTGTATCTTCTCAAGGACATTTCGGTGGAGAATGTCTCTCTCATGTTTCAGTTATCAGAGGCATTCAATGCGTCGTCATTGAAGCATTCTTGCATTCTATTCATCTTGGAAAACTTTGACAAACTCAGCATCATGCCATCGTATGTTCATCCATCTCTTTCCTTTACTTGCTTCATTTCGTTCTGTTATTATTTTGAAATGTAGTATAATTTTTTCAATTGTATGTGCGGAATGCAGGTACTGTCAGCTGATCCAACGTACTTCACGAGAGATGAGAAGCTACTTTGTAAGAGCACTGACGAGACCTGTCCATGCCGAGCTACAACAATAGACGGTACAGCTTCAGTTTTGATCTTGACTAATTGGTGACCGTAGTGTGTACAGAAGTTGATTAGTTTCTCTGGAGTAGTTGAGTAAATGGACAAGACTATCTTGTTATCTTGACCTGGAAGCACCTGTAATTTCCCATTTAATGCAAACTCCAGATTAACTTTTATAGTTTTTATCGCGGGCTACTTGCTGAAAATCGTTTTGAATTCATTGGCTAAGTTCATGAGATGGAGATTAAGTAGATTCGAGCCTTGGACATGTTTTTGCCCATACAGGCGATTGTTCTACTTCGGCCAGGAGATATCACGCTTGAAGTTTGCATTTAGGCCTAGATCATTTATACATACTTTTGGGTGCTAGGACCCAAGGTTGAGAGTGAAACATTGTAGCCAGGGATCATCAAGCCTGGGCTATTCATTGCATCCTTGAAGCAGCTATCAAATGACGTATTAACTACAAAGATGTGCTAAGTTCACATTAGCAGTGCACCTCAACAAATCCTTTTTACATGTCACAACATTCTTCTCAACTAGGAAATAAAACAGCTATTCACCAAAGAATAGAGTTGGCCAAGATCAATATTTAGCATCCTATATGAAGTTCAACATCTCCTTCAACATGATCAAACAATGGAACCCCAAGTTTTTAAACGCGTGATCTCTCTCATCCTATACAGAAAAATGTATGCAGAGCATGACGAACTTGAAAAAGGAAAATCAAGAAAAAAATGGTACGAAGGAAAACAAACCAAAACAAAACGAAAAATGGTTCCTAAACCAACTTACTCAAATACAGAAGAAAATCCTGCAAGCTGCAATCTTATAACAATCATTTCTACTAAACCGATAAAGAGAGGCCGCCCTATTATCATTAACGTAGTAGTTAGTGTACCCATCAGACGGCAGCCCTTTTGAGTGTTCCTTACATCACCTAGCAGGCCTTTTATTTTGTAGGTAATATCGCCAAAGCGTATCATCAGATTTGCCCAGCCCAAGTAGAATATCATCTAGCAATTGTAAAAGCACAAGTGGAATCATCTTTTTTCTGCTAACTCCTTTTTATTCCACATGCCTGAGATGAGGCGTTCAATCTGAAGCACGTCTGTGGCATCCTTTGCCAACAGAGAACAATACTTCCTGAATGTCTGCAGAGTCACGTGAAGTTGGAAATCGAGACCAAATAAAAACTTCATCTCCAACTTGTTCAACTCTGCCGTGCTTACACCTCCCACTCTAGCATAATATGCATTATTGAAGAATCTGAAAGTATTTCGAGTCATGTTAGAAACTTGTAAAAAGTGAAATTCACAAATATGATCGAGAGGCTACATGGAAACTTACGCATCATCAATAAATTTTGCTGCCACCATTACACTGGTGATAATAACTCGGTGAATGTTAAGGGATGTTAAGAATATATTTGTCCGTTGAACGAATCTATCCACATATATGTGTGCAATAACAAAGCATGATGGGCTGCAGCGTGAGTACTTGAAAATTCGATCAATATATTGACGAATGCCCAAAGAAGGTGCTCTTGAACCGTGAAATATAGTGATAGCATCTTTTGTCTTCGTGGCCTCTAGTATCCTTTCATTTTTCTGAACAGATCTCTCAAGAAGTGTTGATAAAAGTGATAAAACTCGGGGGGTTCCTAAATTTCCAATCCCCGATTCTTTAAGACCCAATGATACATACTCTTCAGTGTGTACATTCTCATTATCGTGTGCCAAAGTTCCCATCATCTCAACAATGCTGCAAAATAATAACGTCTAGTCATATTCGATAATCAAACTTACTAATCCTCCGTCCAGGATAGAATCGAGAGACACAGAAAGAACAATTTTAGAATAGTCTGTACTATCAGTTTTCTCTGAACTATTTGATCCCAGAAAGAAACTTCAAAACAAGAAAATGAACAATAGAAACTAAAATATGCTTATCAATCTAAAAAGGCGCAACAGATGTTTATCAATCTACAGAGAGATCCTCCGACTATCTACAAATCAAAGCAGCTGCCAAGGGAATGATTATCAATCTGAAAAGGAGCCGAGCCAGCAACAGTCATTATATGACGTGTGGAGAAAAAATAATCGAGTTTTCGATGAAACTACAGACAGATTGATAAATCCGAAGATGGACAGTTCTAATTTCTGTGATACAAAACCTTTCAGTGAGAAAAGTGCTAGAAAATTAATGCCATTTGAATTGAATAACAGATGTTTGCAAATTACTATTTCCATGATAAAAAATCTTAACAAAGCTATACAACTTTAACATCAAGTGCGTGATTGAAATTTCATTCTATTACACCATGGGAAACATAGATACATGAACAGATGCAAGAAAACACACCCACCATCAAAAGTTTATCGGAAAGACATGGCATTTTTCTCTGTTTCCTAATTAAATCTACTAAATGTGCATTCACTGATATTCGTTAAGGATAAAACTTGTCTTATAGTCATCCATCTCTACTATATAATACTCAGAGCAAACTAAACCTTCTTATCAATAAATCCTGGATAGGCTATATGCATATTTTTTCACCGTTTCAATCAATTCAGCACTACATCTTTTCTATAGGACCGACGAAATCAAATCTTTTTTACAACTACATCAGAACATGGCAACTTTGATCTTCTAACTGAATCACCTCGTTCTCGTGAATACCTTAAATCCACACAAGACATGTCTCAACCATCCAAGTTAATGCTCCGATAATCAATCTAGTATAGTACAGAATAAGATATCATTGCATAAAATAAACGCACTCGAATCACTTTTTATCTTCGGTATAAGTCCCCAGCTTCATGAACATGAACAAGAATTTCCAACTTTCTACATCAATCTCGTATTAGAGCCTATAATTCTTGTTGATCAATGCATTTCTAGAGAATCTCCTATTGCTTCCCCATCAAAAAATGAGCTCTGATTTCACTCTTTTTTTGTTTGTTTGTTAGATCATTTAGGATTTCACGAATCTCGAGTTCCATATATGGTATAAAAATTAGCATAAAATAACAAAAAAAAAAGAAAAGAAAAGAAAAGCTACATAGAAAAAATAATGCAAGTTCATAGATCCAGTCTACAAGAGCTCAATTTGCAGAAAAAAGCCAAGAAAATTAAAGCCACAGAAAAAAGCAATTCAAGAAAATAGAAGTTTTGGTGGACCCAATAGGAAGCACCCAAACCCTCCACCCAACCCTCCTCGAATAACAGATTGTAAATTCAATACAAAACATGCCTATGGTTTCAAAGAAACTCCTTTTATAATATATTATATCCTAAATTCATGAATAAGCTATACAAAACAAGTAAAAAGGAAGAACTTATTTCTTCTACAGAATATGAAGAANAAAAAAAAAAAAAAAAACGCCACATTACAAAACATGAAAAAATGAATCTCACTCTTCATTCAATTGCATTTCAAGAAAAGAAAAGTTCAAGAAAATCCCAGAAAGAAAATCAAAGAAAAAGCATTGAAAAGAAAAGCTTACTCCGAGTTCTTGAGAGATCTGGATTCTCACTCCTTGAATCTGCTACATGAGCCTTGCATAATTGATGCTTTTCACTTTTTGAGGCATATAATCAAACAATACAAATACATTTCACTTTCTTTATACAAACATTTTCTCCCAACAAATTACAAACAATAATTATTGATTCTATCTCATGAAACGCCTTTTTTCAATGAACTAGTAAGAAATATACTAACTTGGCTGTGTTTTACGTCACTTCACATGGAAAATAAAAACCCAACTCACTTTTTTCTCTCTCTCTCTGTTCAACTATACCTATGGACTATTGTATTGTATATTAAAAATTCTTGTCTTTATAGGGGTGTTGACGTGTTGTTTATTTATGTCGAAGCTTTTCTTCCTCTTTCACGCAGTTTGCGTGTTCTGGAGGGTTGTGTCTGTAATCTATTTTTATTTTATTTGACATTGTTGGGCACTAATTAAAAATAAGAAAAAAAATTTGATTTTATTTGTAAATTTTTTGTTGAATTTTTTTTTTTTTTTTCGTTTCTTTTTTCCAGAATTTGCAGTAACAGCTTTTGTATAATATCGCCGTAACAAGTGTTGGAAACTTGGACATGAATTGGCCAGAAAATTATTTCTTGATTCAATTATTTTGGATCAATACTATATATACGCATATATGTTATAATCAAGAAACTTAGATTTAAAATTTATCCAAATTAAAACTCAATTTCCTTAAGGAATGTATTCAATTGAAATTTTTAATGACTTTTGTGATTTAAAAAGTTTAAGAATATTGAATATAGACCTTTTGAAATTTTCTAAAATCTATTTAACCGAGACTTTTATAGATTTTTAAAAAGTCCAATTTGTATCATGGATTTTAAATACCTGGTCCCATGCAATGCAAGCAGGCGAAACCCTAACGGCTACCATGGCGAGTGGTCGAAATAACCACCTCACAGGGGGACAATCCACCAATTCTAGGACGAAAACAAAGACGCTCATTAGACAGTTTTGCTATACTTACATTTTGGATTACATTTGACAAATCAATTTTGTCATCGATTTCTCCAACGCTTATTTAAATCAATGACCTCAATTTTTACAAATAATGAGATGTCATCCAAAATGTACAAATTAAAATTAAATGTATAAGTAGATTAATTTTTTTCGTGAGACTCATCAAGGGACACCTCGCATCCCACTAGTCACCATAGATGATCGCTGAATGCAGGATAAGGAGCCCCGTCTCGAAAATTGAACGACGATCTATCAACCCACTCTTGTGATTTAAATAAAGATAATGAGAACTTGCCAGTTTTGAAGGAGATCAGAGGCACGCTAATCCTTGTTCATATCATAACCTCATTCATGGATAAGATCACATTGCAATTTCGACAATGATAAATCCCCAAGTACAGGGAATTTTTTTCACATGGAACTTACATGTCCCTCACAAAGGCGTGAGCCCCACATGTACTAAATTTTTTTCACAAGGACTTACAGGTCCCTCACAAAAGGATAAGCCCCACGTGTACTAAAAAGAATAATAATAACGAGGACCCACCATGTGTGTTGCCTGGCAGGCAGGGACATGTGAAAAATGTCCATGTACAGCATAACCCTTTGGACAATTTCTATCACTAGAGACTGCTTACATCACGCTTTCCGTTAATTATGTTCGCAGCGGATGTAGGCATCCAGAAATCAAATGGTTTGTGTCTAAAGGAATGTGGGATTTGTAATTACAGGAAGCGATCATATGCGAGTGAAATATATTATCAAAATTGGAATTACCAGGGATGCAATCTTTCCCTTTCTGCGAATTATTTGTTAATACGACAGATTGTTTTTTATCTACTGAAATATGACCCTTTTTCATCATGATCAGTAACTTACTGATTGTGAATTATCAACATCAATTTCGTATCTGATGAAGGGTTAATGAGTTGAAGGATATATTCAAGAATTCCCCTAGTTTTTGGACGAGAATGATCCCGAAGGAGAAGATTATGATGAAGAGGCTGAAGAAGTTGACAGCGTTCTATTTTACAACTGACGACGCCCCCAAAAAACATTGCACATACATTTACATATATTTCCATAGCCAACCACCATTAGCAGACATCGAGAGAGAGAGAGAGAGAGAGAGAGAGCTTCATTTTTGTTGATTAAGTCTTGCAGCCGCAGCCATTGACGCCGCCACTCCGCCGGGATGGGTACACATGTCCGCCTTATTTCTAATCTCCGCGCCAATTACGCCCTCCACGTCTTCTCTTGTTACCGGTTTGTCATTGGTAAGTTTTGTAGCCGCATCCTGCAAATCAAACTAGCCATCAACTGCATGTATAATTGGATATATAAATGAAAAATTTAGAAAAATTACAATCAAAACATCACCAAGTTTGGTCTTGTCCTCGTCTGGCATTGTCCGGGCATTATATGCGGCGGCTGATTGGGCTGCAGCTGCGACACCACCAGGCTCTGCATGACCAAGCCAAGTGGCACGAATCTCCGCCGCCATCACTTTCATCAATAGGCATGTTTCCAGCCGAAAAAGCAGTCGTTTCGAGTGCTTCTCCAATATTAATTGCATCGGGGCCCCCAATACCCGTGGCTCCAACATCTCCCGGTTGAACATATTGCCCCACCACCTATAACCCATTAAGATTAATACGTGTTCAGAGTTTGTAAATGGGATAGTTAAGGAAAAGAATCTTGTCCACCAATAGCTTCAGTGACAACACTATAGCCGCCAGCATCCGCCTCCGCTATGGTGACGCTCTCTTCTCTAACAATATTCGTCATGTCGTCGTGGTGAACAACACCGCGCGTCTCGTTGACATCAGCCGCTGACTGCACGACGGCGGCCGGACCACCTTCCTGAGTCTTACCCAGTGCAATGTTTTCAGCGGCCATAAAGGCGACTGAATCCTGTGTAGCTACGGGTTTCGACGCTAGTTCACCTTGAACATGGAAAACGTCTACATATCTAACGGGTTTTGGCCTTTGCGGCTGTTCCTGGCTCATTCCTCAGATCAAGAAAATTGGGTTTTATTTCTCTCCTGTTTTGGTCGACATATTTGCGCGGACAATTATATGTATGAATCGGTGGCGGCCTGTGACACGCGGAGGTGGCGGAGAGATGACACCTGTTGAATTGCTGCACGTGTGCTGGTTTTCCATTCTTCCCCCGCATATGTATTGAGCACCGCTTCATATCAGTTCACCATCTGTCCTATAGATTAAAGGATTATTTGACAAAACTTTTTTAAAAAAATTAGTGGAAATTGTAGGGTTATTTCACACTTTCACATCGTCTTTGAAAAACTCCATTGCAATATTTATTTTCAAATTTTTACATCACAAAAGATATATGTTGGGAATCTACTTAAACATGCGCAGCGAAAAATAAGCAATTTTCAATTCCCATACACGGATCTGCTTTGTATTTAGATAGAAACTGTGATAGAAATTATACCTTTGATGATTTCTGCAAACTCCTTTGCTTTTTCTTGAACTGGAACGATCACGATCTGCAATCCAAGCTGTCCAATTGTCCAGCCTCCAATGGTGATCCACACAGAGAACAAGAATGACGGCTAGGGTTTCTTTTCTTGTGCTAGCAAGAATAATAATGAAAATCCATTTTTTTTCTCAAACCCTAGGAACATATTAATATAAGTTCAAGTGGGCTCGGCCCGTCTCTTAAACTTAACCCGGTCCAATATTTAATTAATCAAATTAATTAAATCTGGTCCATGAATTAATTAATCCAATCAATTAATTCGGGCCTATTAATAAGTAACCCAATTAATTAATTATCCAACACTTGTCAATTAATTAATTGGTAAATTTCATTCTTCTGGTTCTCTTTTGTGTGTGACCCATTAGGTTCCCAATCACGATGCCTAACGATGTAAATTATTATTTTGATCTAATCAAAATCGATAAATTAAAACACCCCTTTTAATTTATCACTAATTCACATTCGTCGTCCCAGATTGACATCTAGCAATGTGTCAGGGCAATACATGTGATGGGAAATGTCATGTAGTGTGACAAAACCAAACTTGTTCGTTTACCGTGAAACTATAATCCTTTCGTCAATATGATCCGATCAATTATGAGATATGGATATGTGTCAATCTCGTTTATCGATCATATCTTTTATCCTACTGTTAAGTCAATGTAAGTCGAAAACTCCTTTTCGACTTATGAGTTCACCTTGGCCAAGGATTTCATTATCAACTTAACTTGATAAAACATAGATCATAATCTCTTACTATCTAAGAGTGACGAATCCTCTATTGATCATTCACAACCTTCATATGATTCTTGACATACCCGAACGATGCCGTATTAGCGACTCTTGGCAGAGCAACATCCAACATCACCAAAGTATGACTATCCTCATATAAGGTACTATGATGACCTCAAGTCAAAGGACCAATTCCACTACCGAACGTTAGAGATTAACCACTAACACTCAGATAGTTATCCATGTGGAATCTCCCAGTGGGTCTCCAATATTTTGTTCTATAACAAAATATCCACGTGTTCATTCAAGTGTCACCACACTTTAGCTTGTGAGATCAGCTACTTACTTCACAAGTAAAAATGACACACGTGATGGTCTATCCGTAATAACGATATCCGTATCTCGTTATTACTTCGACCACGGACGATTTAAGATTCAGTCATATGTAATTTGTATCTCACAATCACAACTCCTTGTGATTAACAAATTATCAAGACTTGAATCTACGGATTCTATTATTTAATTTATTAGAATATAAATTCAATTAAATAATAAATATTGCCATTAAAATATATCGATTATATATATATTTAAAGTGTTTATGTCCCAAGTTGATTGGACCTAGGGCATAACACTTACAATATATACATTCACTTTCTTAACTATAATATTAAACAAAACAGTCATAACCCCTATGTTTCATCCCTTTCTTGAATTCACAGTGGGAAGATTTTTGATGATCTTGATGTTGTTCCAAAGGCTCCTGTTTTTGTCTATTTCTTGTCATCTTTTAACCTTAGATGTACTGAAAGTCTGAGAGGGGGTGGGGGTATTGAATTTGTTCCTTTATTCTCCAACTTGTACCTGAGGACTGGTCCCGTGTGTGCATATTGATGCGAGAAGAAATTCCAAGTATGCACTGTGATTCAAGAAAAGTGATGATCTTTTATAGAGTTTTGAAAAGTTAATCCACCTAGACTTTTAAATCCGTATTAGTCTAGATTAAAACACGATAATTTTTTCTTAAAATATGTATTGTAGTGCGACTACGATAGTAAGCAACGGGAGGAGGATGACTTGAGCCAAGGATCAAAATTTCTTGCATCAAAATTTTCATCCTCCCTTTGGTCTGAATCAGGATTGGGAACATTGGAATTTTTTCACGTTACTCTCTTAGAAAATGCTATATTCATCTGGAAAAAAAAAGGAACAGAGACTGAGAGAATAACAAATGTTAAAAAAAAAAAAAAAAAAAAAAATCCTAAAATGGAAAATCCAGCTCTGGATTCTTCATTCCTTCAGAAAACATTTCTTGGCCGCGGCATTCATGGCTGCAGAAGGCTTTCTCACCCCTGCAACAAAAAAAAGTGAAGGGTCAACTACATAAAATCCTTTTCCGCACCCATTTGACAGATTTGTACTAGAAGAAGCCTTAAGATCAAATTGTCGACCTGATCATCATTCTTTCCATAGAAAAAGCCTCAAGATCTTGGCTGGAAATCAGCATATTTCCAATAGGCCACGGACATTAATCTTTTAAGTTTGAGAAGCTTTTTTCTACGATATAATTTAGCAGTTGGACCATTCCAATTTTTTTGTTACCTCGCTACGTTTATCACTAAATCTACTGAAAAGCTTCGAGCATAATTTTTTTTTTTTTTTTCCCCCGATTTCATCCGGTACAATAATTCAAAACTGCTAGATCCTTGGAACAATTCAATTTGTTGAATATTTTCTATATACAACTTCGAGCTCCTCCGTAACTGATATATTTGTGCGTTGCTTTACAGTAAAGAGTTTTGCTATCTGTACAGGAATGTACTGTACAGATAGCCTGCTGAAAAATAGTTTTTCAAATCCACCAACGCTTGCATCTCTCACGCTGTCTGTACAGATCCCGAGTGGACAATATAATCGCAAAATTTTCTTTGCACTAAAACGGTAGAATAATTGTACTAACCTGTACATGTAAATGTCTTTGCCTTGTCCAAGACTGTCTTTGCAAGTATAGCAGAAACTAAGGAAATTCATTGATGGAGAGTAGGAAAATTTTCTTGAAAACCCACTTTTTGTTTCCTTTTCAGACAATTTGACAACACCACAGCAGCTTTCGATGATACAGTTATCAAATATATGAGTGGTTTTTGGATTAGGCCCATGAGTGATTACACAAGTATAATCCTCAGAAAGCTCCATTTCTTTGAATGAAAGTTGCTTAGTAAAAGCCTTTTGAGGTGAATTATTAGCCTCAATGCCTGAATTTGGACTTGAAAACGGAGAATTTCGAGTCTTGATTCCAAAATCAGCTGGAGATTTAGGCGATTCAGCTGCAGGATGTGGGGGAGGTGGACCTAAAACCGGAGAATATTGCCTCTTGATTCCAAGACCAGTTACAGATTTAGGCGATTCAGCAGAAGGTGGCGAGAATGGGCTTAAAACTGGAGAATCTCGAGTTTTGATTCCGAAATCAGCTGGAGAAGTGGGGGATTCGGATGAAGAAGGTGCTGAGGGATGAATACGATGATCAGAAGGAATTTTTACATGAAGTTCTGTTCCAAACATAATCATTCTGCTAATTGGCTTAGAAACATCTTCAACATTTTCTTGATAATTGATGGAGTCAATTAAGGCAACACCAATCCCCTCTAACTTCAATTTATTGCTGATTTCAGGAATATAATTTGTGGGTTTTGACAGGTTTTTATCGTAACCAAATGGGTTGTGAAAACTTGATGAAATTTGGGAATCAAGAATTGATTTTGGGCTGATTAAACTTTCTGAATCAAACGTAGTTTTTGTCGAAAATCCATTGAAGAATCTTGGAGGACCCATGACACCCTGTTTGCTGCTCACTGCTCTAGATCTATTCCTCAGCATTTCCACTCAAAGTTCATCAAAAGATTTTGCTACAAAATCAAGAAGAAACCAAACAAATCATAAATCTGTGAGCTTTGTTCTCAATAAATTTAAGCTCAACTATACAACAAGAAACTAACTAAGAATTCAAGAATTGAATTATTGAGGCTAACCTGAAATTTCACTTTACCAACCTCAAAAGAATAGACAAAAGTATGCTTTCTCCTCAAAATTAGAAATTTATCATAAACCCACGAGGAAAAAAAGAAAAAATCCCAAACCCCTTTAAAAAGTTTGCTAAATCTCTGAGTAAAAACTTTCATTAGTCACTGAACTTACAATTTCAGCATGTTATGGTAACTGAACTTCAGGAAGACTCTCACCGGTCACTGAACTTACGAACCAACCCCTCCATCCATCACCGACCATCCTCGCCGTTTCAAACCGTCCGACGTGGCTTCACGATCGTCGACATGGCAGTCGACGGCGTCAACTTCACCCACGTTGGACACGATTTCAGGCTGTAAAAACGCCATTTTTCCCCAATCATCATTCCTTCAACACCCTCCCCAAATCGAAACACGCCCTAGACCGATTGCCCCAACTCCCTCCCCCGAATCGATTCCCCAAGGCGACGCAGTTACGAACCTGAGCCCTAAATCGCCCCACCTGGAACGCCATTTTTGCGAATCAATTCAGCCACTTCATTTGGTTTTGCCCTAAATTTCGATCCCTGCCAACTCTGAAAACGCGACCTCAAGCCCCACCACATTCCTCCACAACGTCAGTCGAGCCCTACTTCAATCCCAATCCAAAATCGCCCCACCTGGAATGAACTTTTGCAACCAATACAGACATGGATGGAGATAATGCAGGTAAATAGAAGGGAAGCACGTCACTCTTTTTCCTGGGAATGCTACCTGGCTGTTTAACTATTAATCTGTTGATGAGGAAGGAAATTTTCGATTTGCAATTCTGGAAATGGGAATTCATGATTCTGGTTTTGATTTCTGGAAGATTATTATGGGAATGGGGGATTAGAATTCTTGTGTTCTTCATTGTTGATTGGTTTTATTGGAAATGTGTGTTGTATTTCTTCTAAGACCTTGCAAATAATTCCATCGTTTTCATTTTGTTGACAGAGGAAGACCCAGATTTCGTGGATTCCGAGGTGGACATGGCTTCTATGGAAGATGATTTCTTGTACGACCACAATGTTACAGATGGCATCGAAATTGGATTGGACATGAATGAAGCAAGAAACAAAGGAGTAGTGCTGAGTTCAGGGGAGGTAGGAGATGGTGAATTGGAGTACCCATCATCTGAGGAGTTATTATTGGCTTGCTCATCGGACGAAGATGTTGGTTATCGCTTTCCAGAATTTTTTGCTGAGACGAATATGAGTAATCCGCAATTTGAGGTTGGACAACTCTTTCGGTCAATGGAAGAGTTTCGGGCTGCGGTGAGGAACTACGGTGCTCTCAATGGTTACAATGTGAAGTTCAAGTGTAATGATAGAAAACGAGCTCAAGGAGTTTGCAAACTGGGGGTAATTGGAGGATATGGGCCTCGAAGTTGAGTACGACGGAGGAAGTACAAGTGAAGTCTTACACTTCCGAACACACATGCACACGAAGCCAACACAATAGACATTGCAACTACATCTTCTTGACAAATAGATACATTGAACAGTTCAAGGCAGACCCTGATTGGAAAACAAATTCAATTTTGGCGACTGTGAAGTATGATTTGAAAACGGAGATAAGCAGAAGTGTGGCAAACAAAATGAGGCAGTATGCTAAGGAATTGTTGTTTGGAACAATAGAAGAACAATTCGGACTGCTGAGGAGATATGCTGCAGAGGTACATCGAACTAATCCGGGATCAACGGTGATTATATCCTTACATGAACAAGTATTCAAAGGTATGTATATATGCTTCAGTTCCTGCAAAGCTGGATTTAAAATTGGATGTAGGAAAGTGGTGGGTGTTGATGGCTGCCATTTGCGGGGTTATTTCGGGGGAATAATGTTAACAGCAGTGGGACAGGATGCTAATGATTGTATATACCCTGTGGCGTATGCTATTGTTCAGAAGGAGAACACAGACACTTGGAGATGGTTCATGAAATACCTTCAAGAGGACATTGAAATGGACAACGGGAGGGGTTGGACGTTGATGACTGACAGACAAAAAGGTCTTCAAAATGTCTGTGAGGAGTTATTCCCAGAGGCAGAACATCGTTTCTGTGTACGACATATGTACACAAACTTCTTCAGCGCCGGACATAAGAGCAAAATACTAAAGGATTTTCTTTGGCGTGCCGCCAAGTCAACAACTGTTTCTGAATTCAAACTTTGGATGCAAAAAATTCGTGACGCGAGTGAAGATGCATATGGATGGCTGATGAAGAAACACCCTCAAGAGTGGAGTCGTTCACACTTTCCAATTCACTCCAAGTGTGACATTCTGCTTAATAACATATGCGAAGTGTTTAACAAAACGTTGTTGGGCGATAGAGAGAAAATGATTCTAAATTTGTTGACATCGGTGCAGATGTCTTTCATGAAACGAATACAGCAGAGACGAGAGAATATGATACGATGCGAAGGTCGTTTGTGTCCAAGGATCAAGAAAAAACTGCACAAGATCGCTGAAATGTCAAGAGAATGCACGTTACACTTGTCTGGGGGTTCCAGATGGCAGGTTGATTGTAGTTATGGGACATTTGTAGTTGATCTCGCGGAACGTACCTGCGCATGCCGAAAATGGGAGCTTACGGGTATACCGTGTATGCATGCCATCGCAGTGATACAGGATTGTAGAAATGCACCAGAGGATTATGTTGACAATTGTTACACGATCGAGACGTACTTGAGTTGTTATAATAATATCATGAATCCAATAAACGGCACAATGTTGTGGCCTGAGGTGGATGCCCCTACAATCATCCAGCCTAATTGGACTACGCCTCAACGGGGAAAGAAACAGAAAAAGAGAAGGAAACAGGAGGAAGAAATTTATGTGCACAGTCAGGGAAAGTCATACATGAAGAAGAAAGGGCAAGTGCAAATGACGTGCTCGATATGCAGATTGAAGGGGCACAATAAAAGATATCACTCAAGCGATAGTGCCCCAGATCAGGAATGGTACGGTGCTGAATTAGAACCAGTTGCTTCAAATTGCATGGTATCAGTTAACGAACATGTGAGTAAACATCAAATTCATTTTTTAGTTACTTAACTACATTTGCTATTTATTACAACTACAATTATTAATATATTTATCTATTGCATTACAGGGTAAAATGGTGTCATTAAGAGGTCATGGATCGACCCAAAACCTAAATGACAAAGAGCCGATGCAATTCATTCCAACACCCATCGTACATAGACAGACAATTCGTGATTGAAGGGAATGTTGTGACTTTTTTTGATGTTTTTAGGGTGTCATTAAGAGGACATATTTTTTGTAATGTCAAGTCTCTTGGATATGCATTAAGTGCCATTTTTTGTATATGCATTCAGGCTGTTTTTTGTAATGCATCAAGGTTGTTTTTGTTATGCATTAAGGCTATTTTTGTAATGCATTAATGAAATTATTAAACAACCTTTGCTGGTAGCCTGGTTTGTTGACAGTGGATTCGAAATTATTTTTGTAATGCATTAATGAAATTATTTTTCTGATGGTAATGTGATGGTTCCAATTCATGCATTTTACAGTGGAATCGAAACGCTAATGCTTTCTTATTTAATGGGAAGTCATAGATTTGTCGCAGCAGGAAAGAAACAGAAAATGTAAACAACAGGAAAGAAACAGAAAATGTAAACTTTGATATCCCATTAGTTAAAAGGTGTACACCCAATTCACATTTACATTGAATCCTTGTTTCTCCTACTCAATGACAATTCACAACGAAAATTCAAAAGGCCTCTTTCTCTACCAGATCCTCCAAATGTGCCTGGAAAAGGTGAACAAGAGAACCTCCAGTTCAACTACATCTGCTGAATTCCTGGGCTTCATCTCCAGAAAATTTTTGTAGCTTTTTTCTGATTCCTCACATCGACATTACCAAAAAACTTCCTCATCTTTACAGTGCATTTCTCTTCCAGAAATCAAAACAGACTAATGCTACATTTCCAATAAAACCAATCAACAATGAAGAACACAAGAATTCTAATCCCCCATTCCCATAATAATCTTCCAGAAATCAAAACCAGAATCATGAATTCCCATTTCCAGAATTGCAAATCGAAAATTTCCTTCCTCATCAACAGATTAATAGTTAAACAGCCAGGTAGCATTCCCAGGAAAAAGAGTGACGTGCTTCCCTTCTATTTACCTGCATTATCTCCATCCACGTCTGTATTGGTTGCAAAAGTTCATTCCAGGTGGGGCGATTTTGGATTGGGATTGAAGTAGGGCTCGACTGACGTTGTGGAGGAATGTGGTGGGGCTTGAGGTCGCGTTTTCAAAGTTGGCAGGGATCGAAATTTAGGGCAAAACCAAATGAAGTGGCTGAATTGATTCGCAAAAATGGCGTTCCAAGTGGGGCGATTTAGGGCTCAGGTTCGTAACTGCGTCGCCTTGGGGAATCGATTCGGGGGAGGGAGTTGGGGCAATTGGTCTAGGGCGTGTTTCGATTTGGGGAGGGTGTTGAAGGAATGATGATTTGGGGAAAAATGGCGTTTTTACAGCCTGAAATCGTGTCCAACGTGGGTGAAGTTGACGCCGTCGACTGCCATGTCGACGATCGTGAAGCCACGTCGGACGGTTTGAAACGGCGAGGATGGTCGGTGATGGATGGAGGGGTTGGTTCGTAAGTTCAGTGGCCGGTGAGAGTCTTCCTGAAGTTCAGTTACCATAACATGCTGAAATTGTAAGTTCAGTGACTAATGAAAGTTTTTACTCCTAAATCTCTTTAGCCTCCATGCTTTAATTGATATTAATAGAGAATTCCCAAAAAAAAAAAAACACCTAATTAATCTTTTATTTTTCGGTCTCTTTCGTCCCTCGACAAAAAACAAAAGTATTTAAGGTACCATTTCAGCTGTTTGGTTAGGGCGTGTGTTTGTACAGTAGGTAGCCATTACTGTAACTCACGTCCTCACTTTTTTATATTTTGACAGAGGAAAAATGGACATCAAATTCGATGAAAAAAGAGATTGATTGATTATTCTTTTCTCTTGTTAATCGCACAATAACCCAACAGTAAAATGGTTGTAAAGTTTTAGGAAAATTAGTGTGATGTGATTATGGCTTCCAAACTACTAATTGGATCTTCGTGATCAAAATTATCAATATGAATGTCATTCAATTTTCCATTGAATTGAAGATAAATATTAAGTGATTTTGATATGTTTGCTATCTAACTTTAAATTATGCAAAAGTTGTGTTCGATTTTATGATATACGTTAACATTTTTAATCGTATAAGGAACCATATTCATAAATTATTTAAATAAGTCAAGAGACTTCTTTAAATTTTGGGGAAACATGTATTTTCGAATAGTGCTGAATGCGTGATTCAAAAAAATAAAAATTTTTAAATTTACGTGTAATATTATTTTATTAGAAAATTGTTCGTTGAAAAGAAAAAAATAAGTTTTGTTTTTCTCTTAAACTCTAATCAATTTAAATGTGTTTACTTTTTACAAATAAAAATAACATTTTTTTAGACTTTTAAAAGTTACTTTCTATTATAAATTTTCACGAGAGTGTTTGTATTTTTAAAATTTTTAAAATTAATTTTAATCACTATATTTATAATTTTCTCACTTTATAATCACTCATTTAAAAAAAAAAATACTTTTTTATTCAACAAATCTCTCTCAAACATGCTCATAATTTTTTATTAGCTTAGGTGTAATAACTTCTTATTAAAATTAAATTATTAAAAGGAAAAGGAAATTGGCTTTTCCAATTATTAGTGTCCACCTTTAGCACAATCAATTATGAGGTATGATATCGATGCAACTATCAAGAGGGCCCCACTTTTGTGGAGACCAAAGGCGTGCCCTAATCATAAATTGATTTGACATTCAAAAACTTTTTCATCACATTATCTGGGCCGAGCCCTGGCCCACTTGTACTTTAAGGCCAACTTGCATTTGTGGCTCATGGTGCTTTTAACCTAGCCTTTTAGTGGAACTATTATTACAAATTGGTGTGAAGCCATCCCTTTTTCTTTCTTTGTTTTTTTAAAGGTTTTCCACTTGCCCAAGAAAATTATAGTTTGACCCTTCCAAAGGTCCTTCAATTTGAGCATAATTTCTTGGGAAAATCCGTATAGATCGAGACTATCTTCACAAACTTCTCTTATATTTCCCTATATAAAGTTAAAACGTTTCGTTTTGAATTGTTTAATCGCTCATTAGCTTAGTGTTCATGCTGTGCTATAGAATCCCACTTGAATTTAAATGTTAAATTTGAGAATAAACAAATTTGTATAGAAACATGAATAGAGAAAAAAAGATTGAAGAAAGCGAAAATTTTGAAAAAGAGAAATGTGAAATCAATTTTTCATATTTTGGGTAGAATTCTATGATTTACAAACAATGTACTTCTTGTAGATAATAAACTTCCAAGTCAATTCTCGTGATGTACCCTAGACAACAATGCTTACCTAAAACCACATGCCACTGTCGCATTGTAACACTTATATTTACATCTCATAAGTTTATAATTACATGTACACTAGTTCTTTACCATGTAGTTTTAAAAGTGAAATATATTCAACACGGTTGTCCTCACTACCCGCTCGAGAGGGAGAGATTGGTCTCGATCTTCCATTCATTTGCTATCATGCTGTTATATTAAAGTAGTTCTTATCTTTGAAATATTTTAGGGTTCTTCAATTTGTTGCATAAGAATACCATAAGTGATTCACAATTCGTGACCTTTTAGGTTATTGAGATCTTTGACAATGATCTTCTCCATGGTAAGTAAACTAGACAAATCACCAGGCACTTAAAAATGAAATATTAGAGTTCAATTATTGGAGTTTGATTATATTCAAAGCACAAGTTCATTATCGATATCTCAATCAAGTCTAACAAAACTATAAATTAGAAAGAAGCATGGTCAAGTAAATTTTGATATAATTTGTGAACTTAATCATCAACCCACAAACATGTTACAAAAATTCTTACTAAAATAATTCAAAATACCAACATATTATTCACTACAACATTGGAATGGCAAGAAACTACAATTCCAAGGACTTGATTGTGAAAAATTAAAAAATATGGGGTCTCATGACTCATGAGCACCAATCATTTTCTTGAATTCAATGTATGTCAACACCCCATCTGATCAATCAGTCTCTATAAAAGCCTGGGTTGTCTCTATAATCATCAATTTTCAAAAAAAAAAAAAAAAAAAACAGCAAGTCCCATACGTGGCATGATATAATTGGCAAGGTGTTTTAAAGGGACCATAGAACTGTCAGTTTCTAATTTTCCATAATTTTTTCTGTTGAATGAACCTTATCCATTTGCTTTATATTGTAATCCATTTTAAGTTGGCGTTTTAATTCTCTAGGGCAAGTCAAGCTCTATGTTGATAAGATAGAAGCGTGGACATATGATTGAAAGTTTAAATAAATAATTTGACTAAATTCTGAAGCACTTCATGAAGCACAAGGGAAGATCCCAGAATGCTTATCCATCGGTACCTGAGAAATAGAGCAGCAAATTGTTCTGTGCAAATACAGAAACATAGCCAACCTTGAAGAAATGAAATACCATTAAAAAAATTCTTCATGCAAATACATTGTATTCCTCATAAGACACTGACATTATGCCTATTTCAAAGGATTTTGGACAAACATTGTAAGGTCCCAAAGTAACAAATATCAAATGATCGAAAATCACAAAGACAAAAATCAAAGACAAAAAATAAGTGCAGAAGCATAAAACAACTAAACACGCGAATTTTTCATCCTGTAGGGTCTGGATGTTTAGTCACAAATGACCTAATCACCTGTTGAGCATCCACAAAGGATATAGCTCTAGATCCACTAAGAATCAACCAAGAGTATTACAAATGTTCGAAGAAACCAGTAGTTTCTTCGTATTAATCTCGCCTCAAGATACAAAACACTGCAATCACCAAACCCAACCCTAAATCTATACACTATTATACAGACTTCACAAGCAACGGATTGAGAAGAACACACAACACGATTACAGTGACAAAAAACCAGAGTACCCCCTAATCTACACTCAGAGAAAAAGGGCACAGAGAGAAACGAAGAGAGAGTAGAATTATCTTGAATGCCAGTACACCAAGAATCAAAACTATCCAGTAATGTGAACAGTTACAATCCAAGAGCAGATGATCAGCCGCGTGTAAGGCTGATAATAATCATCAAACGAGGTCGACAACCCAAAAATACTTAAGTCCACAGAACCAGCAAATAGAAAAAGCGCAACCCAATAGTATAGTTAGGCAACCCAAATTAGTTAACAATCTCCACCTTGCTAAACGATACTATGGCATCTTTAATGGATCTAGAATAGCTACACTTACTTTGCTTCATTTGCTCCAAGGAACCTACAAAAGAAAAACAAAAAATTAGTCCAATTCTATTCAAATAATATTGCTTGAAGTTCTAATTATCACATCAAGTGATATTCAAAATCTTCAAGCAACTTCTGAATTTATTTAAAGGCGATACCTTAGTTCCCAAATCTGAAAGATTATATTCTGTTGGAATTGTAACCAAACCGATCAATCCATTTTCAGCCATATTTTGAACAAAATGAAACTTAATATCTATATGTTTTGTTCTATCATGATAGACAAGATTTTTACTAAGATGAATGATACTTTGATTATCGGTATATATATCAACATAATCATTAATAAAATCGATTTCATTTAACAGGCCATTCAGCCATATACTTTCTTTCACAACATCACATGCAGCAATGTATTCAATTTCAGTTGAGGATAAAGCAACCAATTTTTGTAATTGTGACTTCCAACTAATGCAGCCATCACACAAGGTGAAAACATAAGAGGATGTTGATCTTCTATTGTTTAAGTCACTAGCAAAATCAGAATCAGCGTAGCCTTTTAACTTTCCACATTCTTTACTTCTTTTAAATTCTAAACCTAATTCAGAAAATCCCTTTAAATATCTTAGCATCCATTTTACAGCCAACCAGTGTGTTTCACCTGGATTTGCCATAAATCTACTTAAGACACTAATATCATAAGCCAAATCAGGTCTGGTGCAGACCATTAAGTACATAATTGAACCTATAGTGTTAGCATAAGGAACATTTTCCATTCTACTAAGTTCATCTTCAATTTTAGGTGATTGTTCGCTAGTCAATTTAAAATGACTGGCAATAGGTAAAGTAACAGGTTTACACTCAAGCATAGAAAATCTTTCAAGTATTCTCTTCACATAGAAATATTGTTTTAACAATAGAATGCAATTATTTCTATCCCTTGTTATTTCCATTCCAAGAATTCTTTTGGCTTCACCCAAATCTTTCATTTCAAATTTAGATTTTAACTTGGATTTAACAAACTCAATTTCAGATCTATCATTGCATGCAAGCAACATATTATCCACATATAAGAGCAAATAGACAGATTCAGGTCCACCTGACCCTTTGAAAAATAAACAAGAATCATAACTGCTTTTTATAAAGTCCAATTTCCGAACATATGTATGAAACTTGATATACCACTGTCTGGGGGCTTGTTTCAGCCCATATAATGATTTTTTCAGCAAACAAACTATAACGCCCCAAAAATTCACAAACATTGGAGTGTTACAAAAAAATTAATTTTTTTTGGGAACGATAGAAATAATATTCTTTAAATAAAAATAACTGGAATATCCATAAGTTCAAACATGAAAACATAACTACAAACTAAATAATCGTTTTGGAACAAATAACTGACTAATAATTTAAAATAAAAAAAATAGACTTATTATTTCATCTCTTCGATTTCCTATTGGCAGTCACATTCACCATCTCGTCATTATTCCAATCGACCCGAACTAACTTGTAAAATTTTATAAGAGTGAGTATTTAAAAAAATATATAATTAGAATTTACAACTGCTTTATATGAAAACTGCTGTGTAAAATTCTGTGGTAATGAATTGTGGACATTGACACACTATTTATAGTAAAAATAATAGTAGTTGAGTCATAGTATAATTATGATGAAAAATTGTGTCTATCCAATTTGATAAGAATTTGATAAAAATGAGTTTTCTACTGAAAGTGAGATTGAAAAATCGTGTATCACCAAATAAAGATAAGAATTGTGCACTTTTTAAAATAAAAAAAAGGATTACTTTTATACTTATTAAACTACATGTGGCCATCAAATAAGTTTAAAATCATAGAAAAACAATAAACAACTAAATAAAATTACAAAAACATAAATACTTAGAACTACAATATCTTGGGCATAACATATCTGAATTAACTTTTTCTCAAGCCTAATTTACATGATTAATTACGAGCTATCCAACGAGACCTATATGGATATACTTTTCGTCGCTTTAACAATATTTAAATATTTAGCCCAAAACATAAGAATTTAAAATATACGTCACTTTAGTCCCTCAACTTTAATATAATATATAGAACAATCTTTTTTTTTTTAAATTTTCGGGGTGTTACAATCTTTTCAGTTTTGGATTTTTTCTCAAATCTCATTGGCTGATTCATATATATAGTTTCATTCAAATCACCATTCAAGAAAGCTGTTTTAATATCAAGCTGATCCAATTCCCAATTGAAATGAGCAGTAAAAGCTTGTTGCCCAAGAATAACTAACCAAGAGGGGATGAATTGGTTTATGAAACTTTTTCGAAAAATTAATCTAAATTCAAGTAAGTAAAGAATATATAGATTAATTCAAATAATAAGCACAAGTATAATATTAGAATTAGCTATGCAAGTTCGATAACTTAATTCAAGTATGAATATTGCAAAATATAAATAGCAATTTAAAGTAAAGTTCAATAATATAAAGATAACAAACTGATTTAATGGGGTTCGATACACAAAGTGTTCTACGTCTCCGTTACCAAACTCTCCGTCACGAGTAAGATAAATTTTACTATAATGGTAACTTACAACAAGGAGTATCGATCTTTTACAATGTTGAGCTTTTCGGGACCTCAACACGACCCACACGCTGACTTACAACAAGGCCCACCAATCCTTATACAATGTTGATCTTTAAAGGATTTCAACACGACCCACAATTCAAATGAATTTTACAATTGAAATGTTCTCTTCTTAATGAATTATATATTCAAATTTGAGAACAAGAAGAGAAGAGACAAACACTTCAATAGATAGCAAATGATAAAGCTCAAGTGCTGATGTTGTAAACTTTGATAAATGATAGATGATGAAACTATTTGTATTGTTGTATCAAAGTTTTCAACCAATGATCTCTCTTAACAAATAAAACAAGTTTAGTATGAAGAGAGATTTACACTTCAATATAAGTGTTGACAAAGAAAACTTTTATCAAAAATTTGAAAATATATGAGATTGAAAAGTTTATTTGTAAAATAGAATTCTTGATGAAATAGATAAAATTAGTTTGGATCAATCAAGAAATTCTTTGTAAATGAGATATAATATAAAATCAATTAAGTTCAAAGATTTTTAATAATTTGCTCTCTTAATTTTCTCTCCAAAGTTGTCCAAATTGAATGCAAAGAGAGTTGGTATTTATAGGAACAAAACAGTTGAGAAATGTCAAACTTTATGTCCAACCGGAAGACCATCCAGACGTCCGGTTCAGAACCGGATGACCCAAACTAACCGTTAAAGAACTCTGTCAGAATGGTCAAAAAATCGACCGTTGTGGCGAATCGGCCGTCCGGTTCACCATCCGGACGTCCGGATGACTAGAGACGGTTTGTGTTGTTTTGTTTGCAATCAATAATTATTTTATATGATATTTTTACTCGATTTTTCAAAGTAAGTAAGATTTGATAGTTTTCAAAAAAAGTTGAAAAACTTCCATTTGAAAAATAATTTGTGCAAATATTTTCATAACGTAATTTTTATCGTGCACGAGAAAACTATTACTTGAGCTTGCAAAGTAACATTGCCAGGTATTAAAATATTTTACCTTTACATATAATTGTACAATGTCTATTCGTTTTGACTTTGTCATTTTTTTGACTTGTATCTTGATTTGCGTCTTTTGCAAATCTTTAAGTTCCGATTCGATCGTCGCATGCAAATCGCTATTGTCTCGAATGATTTTATTTGAATGCTTAACTTTCACATTGTTCTTCATTTCAAGTCCAATTTATAATCTCGATTTTGTCAATGCTTGATTGATTTCAACGTTGAACTATCATAACTCAAAATCAATCGTTGGAAATAATATTGGCTTGTTTGTTATAATTAAAACATTGAGGTTATAATTTACCATAGGTCAACAATTTTCTCATTTTTTATTATGACAGACAAGATGATATGCAAGATAAGATTGAACAATTAATATTATATTGATAAAAGAATATACATTGTAAATTTATCATATAATTCATATTCCCCATGTCTTTTACAAATCAATAATTATACATTCAAAGCATATAAATGTTTTCCCCATTTTTCATATACTCTAAGCATATTATATTTTCAAATCAAAACATGCATAATTATCTCACTCCATTTCCCCTTTTTGACATAAGTAAAAATTGATAGTATTTAAAAAACACAAATTTTCATTTTTAACATAAGCAAAAATGTAGCACATATGAGAGGAATAGTATGGTATAAGAATTAAAATTTTAAATCAACCATTAATATATTCCCCTTCAATTAAAGACAAGATGCTAAATATATATAAGTTTAAATAAGAGGATAATCATCACATTTATAGTAAAATAATAATCAAGCATGAGTGATGAAATGACAAAGGCATAATCATTTGGGTAAAATTTATATAAGTTTCTATCAATTATGCACATAGAATCATATGAGAACATTTAGTATGAATTCAATTTAGCCACCTACTTCAGATTCATCAAGCGGAGGTATGCATTTTCTTCAATTAGAATGAGTGATTTTGCAAAAGGGTTGACCGGCACCTCATGTTCGAAATCCATGTCCTCGTTAGAAGATGGTGAAAAGTGAAGAGGAAATAGGGCTGGATCGCGATTTAAGAATCCCCAGTTTTGCTGATTCGGACGTCCGATTTGGCAGACTGAAGCTAATCCGGATCGTCCGATTCTGATCCGAACGACTGGTTCCTTGTTCGGTTCATCTCTATATTTAGTGACGTCAACGGAAATGTCTTGATCATCTTTGTCAAGCTTTATGGATGTGCTTATCGGGGTATTCATTTGCTTTAAATCATCAATTTCAAATATCTCCAATGATTTTAATGGCGTATCATGACCGACATCCTTTATTTTGGAACTTGACAATAGAATTTGATTTCCGGCCATGTACCTTAAGCATCCACCATCCAAGGTTCATTTGCTTTATACTTTCTTCGGTACCTACAAAAATAATTCAATTTTTGTTCTTTGGTACCCATACAACTTTGGGTCCTTGATTGTTAGTGTTTATGGACTTTGGAATTCACTTGTATTTGCTCTCAAAGTGAAACTTCTTTTTGATTGAACAATTAAAAGATACATGTCCATTTTTATTACAAAAATTACATGTTGTGTTAGAAGATTTAACAAAGAAATTTTTAAGAGACTTTTGTTTAAAAAATGGTTTGTATCCAATTCATCCTTTGTCAAAAACGCATTTTTGATTTTCAAGCATTAGATTAAAATTGTTCTTACCTTTGGTGAATTTATAGATGACTTTCGTCAAATTTTCAACATTTTCTTTTTATTTTTCTAAAGTCTTCTTTAATTCATTTTTCAATAAAGAGTTTTTCTTTTTGAGAATAGAGCGACTCTAGGCAAGTTTTTCAAAATTTTCTAATAATTCATCATAAGAACTACATAATTCATTATATAAAGAATTTTCCTTTGAATTTACCTCATCATCAATATCCATGAAGCACATGTTGACAATTTCCTCTTGACTTACACATTCTTCATGATCATCAACATCACTTTCATCTCAAGTTGCTTGAAGGGCTTTCTTTTTTATGAATCTATTCTTCTTTTCGCCATTTTCTCTTTCTTTTGGAATTGATTATTTTTGCGAAAACCTTTCCACTTCTTAACAAGAAGAACTAGATCATCAAATTCTTCATTATTCATATCATTGCTTGAAGTGTCTTTATCAACTACGGATTTTAAAGCAATTTGGCGTCTTTCCTCTTCTTTTCTTTTCAACGTTTTCTCTTTTGTCTCGGTGCGGTTTATCTCATATGTCATCAATATTCCATAGAGCTCTTCCAATAAATATGTGTTGACATCTTTGGTATTTTCTATCAACATTCCCAATGGGCTCAATTCTTCCGAGAGTGACCTAAGCATTTTTACTCACAAGCTCACCATTAGTAAATTTACGATCAAAACCTTTGAGGTTATTAATAATATCGGTGAAGCGAATAATCATGTCAACAATATGTTCATTCTTTTTCATGAAGAAATTTACAAAATTTTTAACTAAGAGATTTATCTTACTTTCTTTTACTTTACTAGTTCCAACATGAGTAATTTCTAAAGTATACCAAATATCATAAGCGGAATCACATGTACTAACACGATTAAATTCATTTCTATCTAAAGCACAATAGATTAGATTTTTAGCTATAGCATTTAACGACAATTTTTTTTATCATCTTCGTTATATTCCTCTCTTAGTTTAGAAACTATTTGATCCGATTTACAATCTTCTTTAATAACTTTTTTAGGCACATAGGGACCAAATTCAATAACTTCCCAAATATTATAATCTATTGATTGAATAAATATTGTCATCCTAGTCTTCCAATAGTTATATGAGTACAATCCTCTTTAATAACCTTTTTAGGCACATAGGGACCAAATTCAATAACTTCCCAAATATTATAATCTATTGATTGAATAAATATTGCCATCCTAGTCTTCCAATAGTTATATGAGTACCATCAAATAAAGGAGGACGATTTATCGAATACCCCTCAAGATTTTGAAAAATATGGTTAGCCATTACTCAAGATTGTGAAATCTTTAAAATTGAGCACCTTACTCTGATACCAATTGTTAGCCCAAGAATAACTAACCAAGAGGGAGGTAAATTGGTTTATGAAACTTTTTCGAAAAATTAATCTAAATTCAAGCAAGTAAAGAATATATAGATTAATTCAAATAATAAGCACAAGTATAATATTAGAATTAACTATGCAAGTTCGATAACTTAATTCAAGTATGAATATTACAATATAAATAACAATTTAAAGTAAAGTGCAATAATGTAAAGATAACAAACCAATTTAATGGAGTTCGATACACAAAGTGTTCTACGTCCCCGTTACCAAGCTCACCGTCATGAGCAATGCCAATTTTACTATAATGGTAACTTACAACAAGGAGTATCAATCCTTTACAATGTTGAGCTTTCCGAGACCTCAACACGACCCACATTATTGAGCTTTACGGGACCTCAATATGACTCACATGGTAACTTACAACAAGACATACCAATCCTTATACAATGTTGATCTTTAAGGGACCTCAACACGACCCACAAGTCAAATGAATTTGACAATTGAAATCTTCTTTTCTTAATGACTGATATATTCAAAGTTGAGAACAAGAAGAGAAGAGGTAAACACTTCAATAGATAGCAAATGATAAAGCTCAAGTGTTGATATTGTAAACTTTGATAAATGATAAATGATGAAATTGTTGTATCAAAGTTTTCAACCAATGATCACTCTTAACAAATAAAATAAGTTTAGTATGAAGAGAGATTTACACTTCAATATAAGTGTTGGCAAAGAAAACTTTTATCAAGAATTTAAAAATAGAAGAGATTGAAAAGTTTCTTTGTAAAATAGAATTCTTGATGAAATAGATAAAATTAGTTTGGATCAATCAAGAAATTCTTTGTAAATAAGATATAATATAAAATCAATTAAGTTCAAATATTTTCAATAATTTACTCTCTTAATTTTCTTCCAAAATTGTCCAAATTAAATATAAAGAGAGTTGGTATTTATAGGAACAAAATAGTTGAGAAACGTCAAACTTTCTGTCCAATCGGAAGACCATCCAGACGTCGGTTCAGAACCGGATGACCCAAACTAACCGTTAAAGAACTCTGTCAGAATGGTCAAAAAATCGACCGTTGTGGCAAACCGATCGTCCGGTTCACCATCCGGACGTCCGGATGACTAGAGACGGTTTGTGTTGTTTTGTTTGCAATCAATAATTATTTTATATGATATTTTTACTCGATTTTTCAAAGTAAGTAAGATTTGATAGTTTTCAAAAAAAGGTTGAAAAACTTCCATTTGAAAAATAATTTGTGCAAATTTTTCATAAAGTAATTTTTATCATGCACGAGAAAATTATTACTTGAGCTTGCAAAGTAACATTGCCAAGTATTAAAATATTTTACCTTTACATATAATTGTACAATGTCTAATCGTTTTGACTTTGTCATTTTTTTGACTTGTATCTTGATTTGCGTCTTTTGCAAATCTTTAAGTTCCGATTCGATCGTCGTATGCAAATCGCTATCGTCTCGAATGATTTGACTTGAATGCTTAACTATCACTTTGTTCTTCATTTCAAATCCAATTTATAATCTTGATTTTGTCAATACTTGATTGATTTCAACGTTGAACTATCATCACTCAAAATCAATTGTTAGAAATAATATTGACTTTTTTGTTATAATTAAAACATTAAGGTTATAATCAACCATAGGTCAACAGAGCTAACATAATTCCGATGGAAGTATACTTAGCCACATGTGAGAAAATCTCATTATAGTCAACTCCTTCCTTTTGAGTAAACCCCTTAACAACTAATCTAGCTTTATACCTCTTATTTTCAGAATCAGAATCTCCTTGTTCTATCTTATAAATCCACTTGCAATCAACAACTTTTTGATTTTCAAGTCTATCAACCAAAATCCAGGTTTTATTTTTGATAAGAGAATCCATTTCTTCATTCATAACCTCTTTCCAGAGTTTAGAATCAGAATAGTTAACAGCATCATCAAAAGAAACATGTTCAGAGTTCACAGAGTCTAGAGCAGAAAATAATGTAACAAAATCATTATTGTTGAATCTACTTGAAGGTCTTATTTCTCTATCTCTGGTTAACTGGTGATTAGCAAGAGTAGATTCAAAGGATTCATGCTCAGATTCAGATTCAATTAGACCAAGATGAAGTTCAGATTATGTAGACTCCACCTCAATAAAATCATCTTGAATAGCAGCAATTTCAGATTCAGTTTCCAGAACAGTTTCCTTAACAGATGAAGATTCAGGTTCTTTTTGATATGATTCATAACAAGTCATGTCATCTTCATTAAAAATGACATTTCTACTAATAATGACTTTAAAACCATTTTGGCACTTGACCCAGAGTTTGTACCCTTTAACATCTTCCCCATATCTTGGAAAAAACACATTTTAGGGATCTTGGTTCAAGGTTACCTTCACTTTGATGTGAATAAGCAGTGCAGCAAAAAACTTTTAATCTGCTATAATCATGTATTTTACCAGACCACAGTTTTTCAGGGACTTGAAAATCAATAGTACTAGAAGGACTTCTATTTATAAGGAAAGTGACAGTTTTTATGGCTTCTCCCCAAAAGAACTTAGGAAGATCAGAACTGTAAAGCATACATCTTACTTTTTCTAAAAGATATCTATTCATTCTCTCAGTAACTCAATTTTGCTGAGGTGTGTATGTTACAGTTCTATGTCTTAAGATTCCAGATTCTTTACAAAATAAATTAAATTTTGAGTTACAAAATTAAAAACCATTATCAGTCCTTAGTGCCTTGATTTTCTTATTGGTTTGGTTTTCTATCAACATTTTCCATTATTTAAAAACTTTAAAAGTATCAGATTTGTGTTTTAACAGAAATGTCCAGATTTTCCCTGAAAAATTATCAACTATAAGTAAATAAAATCTGAATCTACTTAGAGTATTTACAGGTACTGGACCCCAAAGATCAACATGTAAATACTCCAGAATTGGAGAGGATTTATGTATTTCAGTTTTGAAAGGTAACATTTTCTGTTTTTCCAAAATGCATTTTTCACAAAAATCTAGTCGATTGATTTTATCTTTACCAAAACAACTCAGTTTGTTTAAAATGGTAAGTCAATTTTCAGAAATGTGACCAAGTCTCTTATGCCAAATAAGAGACTTATTAGATTCCAAGTTTAAGGCTGCAGTATAGTGATGAATAACAGGTTCAGCAGATACAGTGTAGAATCCATTCAGTTTCAGAGAAGATATGACAATCTTATTTCAAGTCTTAAGTGACATTTATGAATCATTATGTCATATTTGTCATCCAATTGATCCAAAGAAATCAAATTTCTTTTAAGCTTAGGAACATTTATGCAGTTATCAAGTTCAAGAATGTAGTTATCCATTAACAACTTGATCTTTCCAATTCCCTTTATTAGACAACTCATGACATTTCCAATTTGAATTTGTCCTTCACTAAGTTCAACAAATTCAGAAAATCATTCTTTATTGGGACACATATGGAAGGTGCATCCAGAATCAAAGACCCATTCTTTTGGATCTCTTTTAGTGGTATTAACAAGGACAACTCCTTGAATATCATAATCATCCTTGCAGATCAAGGCTGCAGACTCTTCTTGATTATTCTTATATTTCATATAAGAGATTTTCTTAAAACAATCTTTTTGATTCTTGGATTTCACATGATCCTTATTCCTTTCTTTAAATCTGAAATTCTGAGATTTAGCTTTCTTATGAGGATTGAACTTGAATGTAGGTTGCTTCTTATTAGGATTCCATTTCTCCTTTATGTACAACCCTTCCCCATACTTAGGATCTTTAGATTCAATTTTCAGCTTAAGTTCTTTATTTCTTAAGGCTGAAGTAACAATATCAACAGTAAGATCCTGACCCCCATATTCTAAAGCATTTATGATGTCTTTGTATTTATCACTAAGTGAGTTTAAAAGGGTAACAACTTGTTAATCATCAGAAAGTTCCTCCTCACCGTTTTCTATATCCTGAATTAATTTTGTGAATCTGTCAAGGTTATCTTCCAAATCAGATGAGAGGTTTTCAAAACACCCACAATTAATGTCTACATATACAAGAATATTGTTGATAGAGTACTCCTTGATTTCCAAATTCAAACCTAAAAGTAAATATCCTTTCTTTCCAATTGTCTGTCTATTCATCGGAAAGAGAAACTCTTGCAATTCTTTCTTTCACTTGAAATGGCACTGGTCGTTGATGGAGCTGAAAATTACAAATTTCATTAGATCTATAATCCACATAGACTCGCTTTCATGGCATATAAATTCTAACCCTATAAATTTTGGCAAGCACAACATTAAACAACAAGCATATGTTGATTCTTTGAAGTGGTCATGCTGCAAAAAATAAAAAAAAATAAAAATAATAATAATTACATGTGTGAAAATGTTAATGTGAATTTATGGATTGATTTAAGTTCATATTAGTAGTTATAGTTTCAAGGAACATGCATACGTTTGACAGGAATGTACAATACAAAACTATAACGTAGTAATAGTGTGTGATATCAATAATGCATAGAACACTATAGCGTTAGATCACGTGCCTATAAAATGTGACACGCCTACTATACATCTCATGAGAGATACATTTGACAGAATATGGGAATAATGATGATTTAATACGGTACTTAACACACTAGTATGATACACACAATATTCAAATGACGTATACATAAATTCGATTTCATAAACATATGAGAAATGCAAAAATGCATCAGTATCTGACACTCGAAAAAGGCATAAAACAGTAACTTGCTAGATCAAGCTGTACTCTTATCTCATGATAAGATACATTTGACAAATTTGCAAAAAAGACAACGCGTGGTGTACAATGTTGCAATTCATGGTAGATAGAAAAAAATTTCTTCAATGGGGATTGCTTCGAGGAAAACTCTGGAGATTGATCTTGAAGATTATGACTTTTGAATGTGAATTGTGAAATATGAACTTTGAAAAGCAACTTTAAACTTCATTCCTGAACCCTGTTATGTAGCTTGTGTTGGGACTCCCTACCACTGCAAATAGAGCTAAAAAGAGAGGAGGGTATACAACAAAGTGATTGAGGAGTGAGTGTCCATAAGTTAAAAAAAAAAAAAAAAAAAAAAAAAAAAAGTTTTTAAAAAAAAAAAACAAAATTAGTTATTTTTTAAAAAATTAAAAATATTTTAAAAAGAAAAAAAAATTAAAAAAAAAAAAAAAAGAAGGGTTTATCAAAAAAAATGAAATGTATGGACGTTTTCCACAATAAATGTCAAACGTAGGAACGTTTTGTGCTATTAAGCCTTGAATTTATTTGTCACCATAGTTGGAGGATTGAAAACATTATGTCCCTGAAGTTACCGTTGATCAGATTATTTTATTTTACCTTATTTTCGTTCTTTATTATTCTCTTCTATTAAAGAAAAATTAAAATTAAAATGACCAAACAACTTGTTTCTGTACTGTTTATGGTGTGCCTTCCGTACTCCGGTACAATGAACGGCGGAAGCCACCAAAGAAGAATTCAGCGAATGCTACAACAACTGCCACGAGGAGTGTTCCGAGGCACCAAGGTTATACTTTCTGTGAGATGAAGTGCGACGCAAATTGTGGCGTCAAAGGGTAAGTTTTAACTTTTAAGACAAACAAAACTTGCGTACTTGCATCTCCCATACGTGACTACCAAATTCTTCTTTCTATAAGATGCGCACATAATTTTCATAAATAGATGATGAAAGATTTAAACTCAAATATTTTGTCCACTGAATATGATAAAATATGATATTAGAGTAGATCAAGTTCTCACATCCTATAATTACATTTACGAACACAAGAATACAATTGACAAAATTTCAACTTCTTTTTTCTTCTTTAATACTGTCTAATATGCCTTACCAAAGATGTGATGCCTTGCCGAAGTACCATTTCTCTCTAAGCTAATGCAGCAGAAGTCCTGCTCGAGGAGCAACCACATCTTCATCACTTTGCAGCCCTTTCTGCAGCAAGTTTTTCAATGTGTTTCCATGTGGCTTCACGCTTTTCTTTGATCACATCTTCCTTTGATTCAGCTTCCCGAAACATTAGCAAGCACGCCTTAAATAGATCAGGGTCGAGATCATAGAAAAACGTGCGAATAGTCAGCGTCAAACCATGCACAGCCTGATTCCAATGGTGCCTATAATTTCTCTCCAGAGCAGGGAGGATAATAGGCAGTACAACCGCACGGTTTTGTCTGATTAGATTCTCGACGCGATCATTGTTCCACAAGAGCAAAGCCCTCTCCGCTACCTGAAGTGAATACGGGCATTAGTCTCTTGAATCAATTCAAGGTTACATAAAGGCACATTTCAAAAAGGTATACTTGAGTGTGATTTAACCGTGTTAAGCATGCTGAGATATCAAATAGTGCCAGAAATCCCATTTTTCTATGTAACTGAGACTTTATCTTAATCATAAAACACTAATGAAATAAACAAATAATCAACATTTATCAAATTATGGAAAGGAATTAGTTTCATCCTCAGGTTGGAAGCTCTCTCTCTTTTAAGGAAAGATGTTAAGAAAGGATGCTACCTTGAAAGCCATTACAGTATAAATACGAGCTAGCCCTCCAAAGAGGGAGCCGTCAGAACGATGCCGCTCATACTCTTTGCCATACCAGACTCTTTCCAACATAAATGACAAAATTTGTATGTTGGAACTGGCAAAACCAATTTCTAGCTCCATACTTTATTGTTCAGTCTAGCAGCATTAGTGTGATTTGATATGCATGGAACTGATCATTTTCTGGGGGCGTATTCCTAGAGAACGTAGTCATCTAAATTCGACATTACCAAGAATAAGCAAACCAACGCATTTACAAATTTCTCTCTACATGCCCTCCTGTGAAGCACCAACACCTTTCCTATGGTGGATCGTCGGACTTCGGACACACTCAGACGTGTCAGAATTTTCTTATGACGTATCTTAATTTTATGTTTTCTTTTTATAAATTTCCAACACATGAGGGACAATTCCTTCACAAGCCTCGAGCATGTGTGAGAAAATTCTATGAATTTCATGTCTAATTTGTATTATGTCAACTATGTGTTTTCCTTTTGTTGGCACTAGTAAAAGTAGTTACATCCAAAAGGTGTACACTGATACAACAAATGGTCACTCCTCTATTTCAGAAGATTTCATGTGCAAAGTTTAAAATCAAAAACTTAAAAAGTATTAATTTTATTGAATAATAATGTATAAAATAAAGTTAAAATAGATAAATCTATAATAGCTAAGAATTTTAACCGGCATGCCATGCCCGTACTTCACATATCAGTTTTGTGATGTGTGTGTCCCATGTCAGTATCCATACTTCATGCTCCCTCTCTCCCATTCTGCCTACATTCATCAAAGAATCTGTCAAGAACACTGTTTTGAGTGTTTTCCACATCCCGAGTCTAACATGGCTTAACTTTGATGACAAACTCTTAAAATAAATCAATATGTTTGATGTGGAAGTTAAGGACTTTCTTAATCTCCCAAACCAAGTCGAGCCCATTCAGGCGAAAATTAGATATAAGTTTAAAACTCAAAAGCAGATGCAGATTGTGAAAGATAGTCAAAATATAGTCAAAATATGGTGGTAAAATACTTGAAATGACAATGGATCATTCAATTACATATCAGTTTTAAAAATAAAGTTAAAATAGATAAATCTATAATAGCTAAGAATTTTAACCGGCATGCCATGCCCGTGTCCTACTTCACATATCAGTTTTGTGATGTGTGTGTCCCATGTACTGTTTTGAGTGTTTTCCACACACCGAGTCTAACATGGCTTAACTTGATGCCAAGCTCTTAAAATAAATCAATATGTTTGATGTGGAAGTTAAGGACTATCTTAATCTCCCAAACCAAGTCGAGCCCATTCAAGCAAAAATTAGATACAAGTTTAAAACTCAAAAGCAAGATGCAGATTGTGAAAGATAGTCAAAATATAGTCAAAATATGGTGGTAAAATACTTGAAATGACAATGGATCATTCAATTACATATCAGTTTTAAAAATAAAGTTAAAATAGATAAATCTATAATAGCTAAGAATTTTAACCGGCATGCCATGCCCGTGTCCTACTTCACATATCAGTTTTGTGATGTGTGTGTCCCATGTACTGTTTTGAGTGTTTTCCACACCCCGAGTCTAACATGGCTTAACTTGATGACAAACTCTTAAAATAAATCAATATGTTTGATGTGGAAGTTAAGGACTATCTTAATCTCCCAAACCAAGTCGAGCCCATTCAGGCGAAAATTAGATATAAGTTTAAAACTCAAAAGCAGGATGCAGATTGTGAAAGATAGTCAAAATATGGTGGTAAAATACTTGAAATGACAATGGATCATTCAATTACGAATATTTCCACCTCATGGAAAAAAATAAGGCCAACACATTTCCTACACCAAGTTTGCACAACAAACCATTTACACATAGTAAGATTAGAGCTGTATGATCTTTAAGCAAGAAAGGGACATGGAAATAATATTCCAACCAGATAGTGAAGTTCAAATTTGACACGCCATTTCTATTATCTATGGGAAAGAACACTTCATCTCTACTGAAAGGGAAATAGAAATGCAAATTTCTGAAAATATTCATCCTGTGGATATAATGATCCAAATTTTTTTTTTTAAAAAATGAAAATTCCAAATAAATGTTTCTAGAGATGTATAGAATATGAGTAAACACTTGCAAGAATTCGATTATAAGAAAATATATGTATGCATGTATAATAATTATAGAATATGAGTTAACACTTGTTTTCTTACCCCGAATTCGATAGACCTTAATCCAGAAAGAACAAGCTGGAGTACAGTTCTAAAGATAAGCAATATGATCATATTCGAGGAGGGAATGTGAAGGTCAATGGCTAAGAGAAAAGTGAAGCTACAAAAGATACTTAAGGTTATAAGTAGAATTAGTCCACAATATTCTACAACCATTCTAATAAATAAAATAGAACCCAGGCCCTTTGCTAAGCCACAATGCATATTTCTTCAATAAAATGGTGAATTGTGATATAATTAGAATGAGCATATACTGAAAGTCTTGTGAATTGTGATATATGAAATCATCTGATGAAAGTCTTGTACAGAAACATATACTGATATTTGCAAGAAATAGGCCAAAATTGTGAAAAAAAGAAGGGTGAAAACAGATTTATAATACCTGAGAGTGCATACTATTCAAGCAACGTGAAATTTGATGAAACAAAGGCACCATAAAGCGTTTGAATTCTGGTGGCTGTGTTGCTTCTAAAACTTCCTCCAGCTCATTAAGGAACAAGACTTCCTTTGAGCTATTAGTAATTGGCCAGTACTTCAACAGTCCCCTCGTAACCATATCAGCAAGCTTACAGTCTTTCTCTAAAAACTGCGCCATACAGTAAGATAACTGTAGGTGGTACATTGCCAAACATTTCGGTTTGTGGAGGGGAATTAGTGTTCGCTGAAGAAAGAGTTTATGTTCTTCTTTTAGTGGCAAAGAAAATCCATTAATTATGCTCCCAAGAATTTCCAGAAGTTCAGCAATGCCATTATGCTTTTCAGTCTCAAAAATAAACAAATAGAATATATTGTTTATAGTGATCCTGATGAAGGGCCGGAGAACCATAAACTTCCCATAAATGCGGTGTAGTATAGTTTTCAAGTATTCCCTTTCTCTAGGATCTTCAGAGTCGAAAAGATCAAGCAATTTGAGAACAAAGGATTTATCAATGAATACTTTAGCAACATTTACATCTGTTTTGGGTGAAACTACCATCAATAGCAGAAATTCATAGATAATTTGCAAATGAGACCATGCAGGATCCATTGCAGGCTCGTCCTCTTCCAACTCAAGGCCATCTAAAATATTGCTCTCCCTCGGCTGAGGAGTGAATTCCCTAAATATATTCATAGATGCCATGTTAACGACTTCTTGAATTTCGAGTTCTGTGAACTTGACATTTGCAGAAGTCACATACTCCACTAGCTCCAACAACGTCAGCCGCTTGATCTCCTTTTCTCTAAGGTTCTTCGTAGGATCAGTGAAGTCATATAGAATACAACAAAACTTCAGCTTTCTAATAAACAAATTTCGCTTCTCAGAACTAGTAACTTCCCTAAAACTTGGCAAGGATTCGTGCAATACAGTAACCGAATTTCCATTTCCTCTCGACTTCTTATCTCGAAAAAATTCGTCTTCTGGATTATTCCCATTGCTTAATACAGAATGAGGGGCTGAAATAACTTCATTTACTGCACTACTTAATTTTTTACTTCCTGCTTCACTTCTCTTCGTCGAAGAACTTGAAGAGAGGTCATGGTCTTTACCCGATTTCAAATGTTTAATAGAAATCTTATTCAGTATCTGTTTGAGCATATTTCAATTGGATCACCCAAATTCCACCCACAAATCTCACAAAGAATGAAACTGAAGTAAGCTTAAAGGAAAATAGAACTTATCACCGTCAACAAAGGAACTTCTATTCCTTCTTTTAATAAATACTAATACCACCTACAAACTTGGATGCAAAATGATCAAATATGAGAGATATTAGTTAGACTCACCAAGAAGCTGAACTATGCGAACCCTTGAGAAAACAAACAAGCATCCGTTGTCTTTACACTTTTCAAAGAAAAGGGACAAAAATATTCACTTTTTTCAACAAAGAAACACCATCAATCAAAAAAGTACTTTATAAAGAGGCAGCCCAGATACAGAAACCCAATCTGAAGCACAAAAAATAAAAAATCCCACTAATTTCTCAATCACCTATTAAGTAAATCCTCAACTTTTCACCAAAACCCAGAATTTCGATCATTTTACTTAAATTGTAAAATCTGCCACTGGCTAAATCCCCTGAAGAAAAGACAATAATCAGAAACAAATGTAAATATTCAATCCCAACAAACAAAAAAAATTATAAGCAAAAGTATATAAGTCCACCAAGCACCGTCTTGACAAAAAGAAGCTTTTCTTATAAAAGTGTTCTTTCAGGACATACAAACGAAAGGATTGTTGGGAAGTGATTAGAGAAAAGAATTGAGAGTAGTAATGCAAAGCAAAGATTCTTCTTTCTTGAATGTGCTTTTAGTATTTCCTTCAGAAACTTGCTTCATGAACAGAAACAAAAATCACATAAATTCAACGGAAGACACACGGCATGTGGGCCCCGCAGATTTTTTAAATACGTGTAGGGCCCACCCTTTGATTTGTTTTTTTACTATACGTGTGGGGCACCGAGTTAAGCTACACGTACAGGAAATACACTTGGAAGATTCTGATTGGAAGAAGTAAAAAAAAAAAAAACTGGCTCATTGGGGTGCTGACATGTTCCAAATCTGTCCAAAAAATCTGTACCTGCAGCTTCCTTTTGCTCTTGTTGTTGTTTGTTGACTAGGAAATTTTTCTTGGAGCATTTTTCTTGTCCGTCGCAGTTTAATAATTTTTTCCCTCAATCAGTTAAAATTCCAGCCATCCAGAAATGTTCCAAGCTATTACAGGCAGTGGCAGGTGAAAGTCAAAAGGCGGCTAAGGAGTCTACCGTCAAATTCAGAAATCAACGGCAACGACGTCGTAAAAGGCTTGCACTGACTGCCCATTTTGATTTTTCCATTAAATTCCAAAAAAAATAAGGAAATTTAATCTCTAATTTATTTTATTTTATTTATTTGCGAGTATTTTGAATATTGAATATCAATTATGGATTCAAATATAAGCCGTTTTAAATATTTTTATTATTTTATTATAAATATATCATCAAAATGGATAGATTCGATCATATTATCAATGGTTGACAGAAGATTCAAATCGAACTATTTTTTATTTATCTCATTTGTATTGTCTAATAAATTTTAACGAAATAATTGGAAAAAAAAAAAAAAAAAAGCCAGCACAAATTGAGTTGACTGGAATTTGAGTATGTATTGATTCAAATTCACATGTGGCAAAGGAAATTTCCAATGTGTGACCAAATTTATTTGATTACTATGTGACAATAAAAAAATAATCATTTGTGTTTGACAAATATGTTATTTCATAATAGTCAAAAAACCAAAATTGACTAGTATTAGAATGATTATCTTTCCAAATCAAGGTTAGTATTTTATGTTCGAGGCTGGATATATACACAGAAAGACTAACAAAGATGTGTGTCTCTATTGCTTATTCGCATTATATCATTTTAAATCTAATGCGCCAAAAATGTGTTAGGTATTAGAGTAGAATGAATTGAACAAAATTAAAGAAATGGTGAATTTTTGTGTGTCGTTAAGAGCAGATTTGAAAGTGTTGATAAACGGTTTGACTTATAAATAGATATAAATGAATGATGAATAAATAGATAATATTTGTGAGTCAATCGAAATGTGTGAGAAAATGGTTTGAGTGTTTATAAGCATGAGTCAAACATAGGCTTAATACGTTTAATGTATTATTTGATATGGTGAATTCCACATCATTGAATAACATTAATGAACAAAAAAGAAATTAAAGTTGTATCTCTCACACTAGAAATTATTTCTAATGAAATGACTAATGACTAATTCTATTTATTTATTTTTTTTTTTTTTGAAGTTCAAATTGCATTCTATTAAATCATCTCGCCACAAGAAATACAAGGTATATAATCAACCTATCGTCTAGTAGGAAAATCACTAGTAGTGTGGGCCGCTTTGTTCCACTAGCAAAGAATAAAGCTTCAAGAAGCACATCCTACATAAAAAAAAATTGAAGGCCTAAAGAATCTATTCGGAGCAAATTGAAAGTCTGGCTATTCGAAGCATATTGCGGGCACTAGAATATTTTTGTCTCGTATCATAAAGAATCTCGAAAGTGTAAAGGTTGCATTAGATTCAAATGTTGAAAAAATTGCTTATTTATAAAGTTCTAGCCGAAGTGATAGTCGTTGGCTAAGAACCATGTGGCATCATCTCCTAGGTCGAAGCTTTACATCACTCAGTCTGCTATGCATTTAATATATTGACAACATGTCGCCAACCTATATTTTAGGCTTACAATCCTGATATTCATTTTTACAAACGTTATATCAATCATTCTTAAATATTGCATGCATATCCTTTAAAAGACACCAAGAGCTTCAGTCAAAGGGAGATTCGAATTTGGGCGAGGGCTTCAGCCAAAGGGAGCTTCAGATTGGAGGTCTTCGGTGTGAAGAGCTTTGGGATAGAAAACATCGGCTTCTGGGTCTTTATTGACTTTGTCGGATCTGGCTTATATCTCCACGTAGACATGACTTGGTCTTCACTTGGAACCTCGATGGCAAGGCGTAACAATAGTTCCTCAAGTCTGTGCATGATTATTCATATTATGCATGAATTTCTTTTTATGAAATTTTTTGTTGGAGTGGTTATTTTTACAACATCACAATAATCACCCCCAAGTCTAAATATAAATATTCATATAATAATTAGAATTTGAAAGTAGAACTATTATGATTTTCTGGCAGTACTTATCGAGGGTATTGTCCGAACCTGTATACTTTGAAATTTCTGATTTTTTTGGAAAAGATTGGGAAGCATCGGCTACGGTCTATTTATCAGAGGCTGTTTGCTCTAAAGTGACTTTGTGCATCTGAAGTCTTGTCGAAGCTATTCACGTTGAAGCTGAAGTAGTGTACCTATGCTATTTGTTGAGGCTATAATGCATTAATTCTGAAGATACATGTTTTTTGAAACATTAGGGACACGTGACGTCTTTAATTATTACGCCCAAATGATTTGCTGTCATGTACGTTTTCAAGAAAAGACAACTGAAACAGTTCGACTTTCCATACACCCAACCATCACCATATTTAATGAGCAATGATGACTGTTGCAGGCGTGTTTTTTGGGAGATAGACATGTGCGCACGTGTGAATCAAACACTATGATCAGGACCATAAAATACGAAACTGCGTTATAGATGGCTTAGATTGAATCTTAAATGAACGGTTGGATGGTTAGGATCCAGATCCAACGGATGGGGTTGATGATGTCTGCAAAGGCAACAATTTTGGGTGAAAATCAATTTGCGTTTGCGAACAAGAATAATCAAACCCCCAAAAACTTTCTTGTTCCTCAACTTTATTGAAATTCTTCCGGCCACTTTCACGAACTCCAGCCACTTTTCTTCAGTGACTTTGTTGTTCAATTTCATAAGTATTTTCAACCTACTCTTTGATTTTAAATTTCATGGCTTCTTCATATTCTGACAGAGGACCAAAATATTAGGACAATAGCTTCTGATATGGGAGTTACAATAACCAATACTTTCGACCTCGTCCAAGTCATTAAAGCTGGTCAGAGTGCTTTGCCGACCTTGATGCGGGTTGGGGGCAGCCAAAATCCCTTCAAATGTAACTGCAGCAGACCTTGTGAACATTATAGATAAGTATTGCATTCCCTATAATATCGAACTTCTAGCCCTTTTTCCTGACGAGCGACCTACTTTCCTAGGTAGGGGTGTGTCGCAATCAGCGAGTTTCTTCTAAGGGGGATTTCATTTGCCCCTCTATCCTTTCTTTAGAGCCGTTCTTAGGTCATACGGGTTGGCACCTACCCAGCTCGTCCCTAATGCATGTGCCCAGTTAGTGGGGACCTACTTTTGTGGAAAGAGATCTCTTTTGACGAAGATATGCCCATCCACGTCTTCCAATCCATCTTCCAACCTAGGGTTTTGGGTAAAGGGGATTCCAAAGGTTGGTACTCCTTGTATCCATGGGGAGCTCACTCCCCGTTTGTCATAAGCTTTCCCTCTTCCATCAAAGAATGGAAAGATACTTGGTTTTGGGTAAAGGGGCAATGGCAGACGTGTGGGGGTGATAAGGTCCCATATGTAACAATGCCAAAAAATTATTTCGAAGCTAGCGAGTGTTTGATTCTTTAGACTCTTGTCCTTTAGCTTTGAATCAACTCTAACCTTTTTGTGTTGTTGCAGGATCAGTGTGTTGGTTCAAGTTGACCCAAGTAGAATTGAGTCTTATAGAGGACATCTAACTTCGTCCTCTATCTTCACGAGAGTTTGACCGTTTGATTAATTTGAAGCATTTTTTGAGGAGTTCAGCTTAATGACTCAAAGAGGTAACTTCTTAGTAGGAAATCTCTTAATTGTTGTATTGGGTAATTCGTAACCCTTTGTTTCTTTTGCAAAAAAATTGAAAAGATGAGGTATCCTTCCCCACACATGGCCCCATCCTTGCTGCCACCTCTTCTGCATGAGATGCCTTATTCAAAAATTATTTACTCTTCTTTTGAAGGTTTTTAAAAAGGACTTCAGCTTCTATGGCGATCCTAATTGTCTGGCTCACCATGGTGGCAAACATGTCTACTGAATCGCTGGTCTCCACGAAGGTCTGTCACCTGTTCGTCCAGTATTTATAGAATGTGGCCGTAGCAGTCTGAATTTCTGGAAAAAGCATAGACAAAGCCTCCAGGGCCAACTCATCACTCCTTTTGGATAAGGAGAGCTTGGTTTGAGGGGCTGCATCAAAGACAATTCTTGAGACATTCGTGGCCCTTCCCTTCTTCGACAATTCTTGATTTAGAGGCTCTACAACAGTTGGCCTCTTATGAACCCTCTCTATCCGCAGCAATTGAGGCCTCCATCAATTTCTCCCTGGTGGTGGCTTCGGACTGATGGGCTAACCATTGATACCCCGGTAGAGGAGAATGTAAAATTCTTCTTTGGGACCTTCTCCACTTTATTTTTTCCCTTATCTTTGATAGGAGGTCTTGGAAGATACATGTGCCCACTGACATCATGCACCTAATATCCAGATCCTTACATGTAATTCTTCGTGTGTACTTTGCAGATGTGGACTTACGCCAGAAATGGCGAAAATCCTCCGGATGGTTATGTGTTCTGGAGGATGGCAAGTATTGGTGAAATACTACGAGAGCTTGCATTCTGAGGATTCTCCACAGAAGCAAACTGTGTTTTGTGCTTGGATACGACGATTTTTTAATACAAGTTAATGTAACGGAATTAGGACATGTTTCGTGTAATTTCAAAGTTTATGCATTCATGGATTTGAGGTTTAAGTTAGCAGGTAGAAATTCTTCGTGGCGAAAGTCCTTAACATCAAAATGTAAAGAGTGCTGTTTATTTGTAAAAGTTTATTTCTAAACTTGGTTTTCAGTGAAATTTCTAGGATATATTACAAACTTTTTCTTGTTTAACTCGACTAGTGAAAAGTTAAGAATCAACTTGAAGTCTCCATGCTCTAGTTTAGACCCGTGTATAACATTTCCTCTACTCGACATATAACATATTTAATACATTAAATAAGATAGAACTATCAACTTTTATGAAGCACCTATTTCTGTTCTGTCGAGCCCAACTACCAAATATGACACATTTTGTTCGTTCAATTGTACATTATTCGATAGTAATAAAGGATAAAATATAAGCAGTTTCGATAAAAATTAATTTTTTATTAAATTTTGATAAAAGTTGTGATTTAAAAAAATAATAAAAGCTTTGTATCCATTTTTTTTAACAAAAAAGAACTATAGTGAGGACGAATAACACTTTTAAAGGAAAATGATGGAACACCCTTTCAAGTCTGGTTTTATTCTTTGATCTGAAATCGCTAAATATTCCAACATAGTACGAGTATGGTACATTGAGCTCAAGTTTATTGTCAGATACATGTAATTTTATGTTCGGCGTAAACTTATACATTAAGAATTTTCCCAGACAACCAAAATTGCAGGACTCACTGGGAACAAAAAGAAACATCCTGCTATATAGTGAAGCAAAGCATTAGATTGAATCTGCTCTGCTGTTTACAAACGCTTGTATTGATGGCTCCCGTCCAAGAAAATCGGATAGTATTTCAAGAGGATCTTTTGCTCCACCCGGAGCCAATACCTGTCGCATTACTTGGTTTAGAAAGGCATATATTGAATGACAAATGTAGCTCTCTATAAAGATGAGATGCGCAACAACAAACTAAACATTTTCCCCAATAATTTGAAGTCGGCTATAAAACATTAAGTATTGAAACACGGCTCAATAATATCAGACTTTTAGTAGAATATAACTCTATCAAGTGTTTGGTAAGCGATGTTGAAAGCTATTTAAAGCTTGATGAAATTATGCATGCGTTAGACTTTGATGGAAAAAATGAAACCCGCCTACTTGTGAGGGGGCATTTTGAAGGCACAATTTAAATGATATACATGTGGTCGTCTCTAATAATTTAAGCTTTTAAATCAAGTGATTTAACAAATTATTCTGAACAGGACTAGACAGTACTATGAATAAGATTTTAGCTTTCTTTTCTTATTTAATCCTGTCAACTGTACCAAATAAGTATTACATGGACATGCATTGAAGACAATGATTTTTTAGAACAGAAGTGGAGTTGGAGTTGATTACCTTGTTCCTGAAATGCATGCCAGTATGCTGGTTGAAGATGTCGTCGCTAAACTTCGTGGAAAATATATCAGCCGCAAAAACCTAGAAAAGTATCAAAAAATGTATTGGGTTCGTACAATAGAAAGGGTGCAAATCCCCATTCTCCAATCAAAAAGACAGTAAAAGGTTAAACAAACCTCACTCCAGATCCGACTGTAGCAAGTAGCTTGGTAGCCAATAGCAGTACGAGGAAAACACGATGCTGGATTTGTCCCTTCTAACATTGGCAACCCTAACATAATCTGTGCATTCCAAAAGTGAGCATATTAAGCATTAGCTTACTTTGTTCCGAGGATCATTAGCAACAAATACCTTCGGATGGAGATGCTTGAACAACCCATTAATGTCTACATTTTCAGTGGAATGTATGATTTGATCAAAGAGACCTGAAAGTAAATGCATCCCAAGTATCAAAAAGAGCACCAAACTGTAATTCTTAAGAACCCACAAAATTGTCAACTGTAATAAATTAAAAATCACTCACAATTGTTTGCAAATTGTAGCGTTAAGTGAAAGGAGAAATTGTTGATTTTGAAGCAAACACAAATTTGGACTTACAATAAAGAATTTCCTGTTTCAGTTTCAATGCTGAGAAGGAAAACCGCCATCTCTTAAGTGATCTGCATATTTCATCCTCAATGGGCTTTGTGATATCCTGTAAACCATAAGTTGGCTCAGGTAAAACCAAAAAGATCACCCAGCAAAATGTATACTATAATCTGCACAATAAAATGCCAGATAAGGTGAACATAACTTAATGATAAAATATAGAGGAATCCCAAGGTCCCAAAAAAAAGTTTCGATTGCAAGCATGCAACCATCAATGTAAGAGGGTAACATGTAGTGGGGAGCGAGACACATCTCAAGCTTCTCATGAATATTATAATGTGCTCTCGGGAATATAAGAGCTCTCCAATGGAATATAACTTTTCATCACTTCAGTAAAAATCTTGGTGGAGGGGAGGAAAGTGACATTGAAATTACCTCGTGGAAACCAGATATCAGTTTTAAGGATCGGCTTTCATAACACCTAGGCAAAATATTTATAGAAGTTAGAATGAGCAATCTTTATGCATGTCCATTAAACATGTCTATTTAAATATACATATTTGAATACATACCAGTTTTCCAACACCAGCGAGGGGATCTCCACAAAGTCAGGATCCAGACGCAACCCAGAAAAACTAGCAAAGGGTGCACGATTGCAAATATGGTGGACCTACAACCATCAGAATAATGAAAGTGAAAAATAAGCATAGCCACACTCACATTAAACGGAGAAATCAAATTATAGAACTGTAATGCCTGAAGCTTCTAGATCAAGCCTCAGGCGATTTTTCACTTGTGACGGCATAGAGAAGCACAAGTCAAAACTGAATAGTAGTAGCAAAATCAATTATGAGAAAAGGATCGTAATAACAAAAATCAAACGCAATGCACTGGTAGAATTGCAGTAGCATGATGAGATGTGACTAAAACTATTTATGAATCATATAAGATCATGATTCTGCAGAAGCTCTCACATACCACATGACAAAACTCATGAAATAAATTAACTAGCTCAGAGAATCGCAACAACCCAGGACGACCATCAACTTCCTTTTGCAATTGTGAAATGAGTAATGCTACTGGAATCTGCAATACAGTGAGCATATGCAACATCAGAATTTTATTAATCTTGCCATTTAACCACGTGCAGAAAATTAAAGATGTAGAACTTGTAATAAACAATGTGCAAGAGCGATGCCACATAATCGGATTATGATAATCCTGTCTAAATAATGGCACACATATCAGTAAATTCAGACCATCAATCCAGGAAAATTGAGTCTCAAGACGAAGCTAAGGTAAGAGTTCTCAGTAGGAGAACAACAGAAAATTTAACAAACCAGCATTCAGCATGCAAATTCTTGGCATTTCAAAATTTTTAATGCAACGACATGAAATGTATGAGCTTGACAAGCTTGGAACTGCACTAATGACATGAATACTGAATATTGTCACCTGTCTAGCATTTTGTATCAATGAACCATTTTGAAGAGCCACAACACAGGTGTGCCCATATTTTCCTTCCCTGCTTAAGAAGCAATAATTTTCAGTTAGCTAATATCTGCTTCAACATTGATAGACCAAAGGTAAATAAAAAGCGAAGAATGAACCTGGCATATATGTCAAGATAAAAGTAACCTAAGAGTTCACTAGAACTCAAGTCAAAGATAGAAATTAGCTGCACATCCTGATGCCAAACATATGCATCCGTAACCTCCTCAAATCTTAAGCCTGTAATAAGCAAAGAAAACAAACTATAATGTACTAGCAAAATGGGTCAAAATTCCATCAAAATACACGAACAAAATTACCAAAAAGATCTTGGCATATTTTGAAGATCCCTGACAAAGCTAAATTGATGGGGAAGTACTGTTTAACAATTGCAAAGTCCAGATCAAACTGTTGATCTTTGGCCTTCTTCACATAGTATGGTAGATCTTCAATTCCAAAGGAAAATTCTCCCTCCTCTTTCTTCTGAATCACCAGCATGACGAATTGTCCAAAGAAAAGTAATCAAGGTAAGAAGAAAAGGACCAGGCTCTATGCGTCGAATTCATGGCAAACCAAACATAGAAGAAACAGGACCAACCTTCATTTCTTTTAACAGAGAAAGTTCCCTAGAGGCCAACTCAGTTAAGCTGCCAGAAATGTTCTCTAAGAACTCAAACACCTAAAGTGGTTTAGCCAATTCGTAAAAGCAATGTTAGATAACACAAGGCATAGTGCGAAAGCATGACAAAACATGAAATAGAAATTACTTAGAATTCGTAAACTATTCGGATAGTATCCTTGATCGCTAATTGGCACCTGGGTGCATGACCGATAAAACACATTACAAGAGCTATTTAGGTTTTGTGTTCACAAGTTAATCATTACTGGCTTCATCAAAATGGAAAATTGGAAAGATTAACCAAATACAATTGCAAATAGAAGTGAGGGAGGGAGGGAGGTAATAATACTTTCTCACTACACCAGGCAGTATGATACATCAGTTTAGGAAATTATATAAACTTGCACAAACCTTTGCTGAAGAGTTAGCCATTCTGTGATCGATGGCGTAGTCTGCATAATTGGCATGGCCAAGCAACCTGGCAAGTTTATGCCGCAATTTAATCTGAAAGTACAAGAGAAAATATGACGCTCATAAGACATTGGTTGATTCTGAACTCAGTACATAATTGTCGGTAATAGATGTGGTTGCTAAGATCTCATATTAAAGCACAGTACAGTTCTAAATAAATTTAGATATTTCATCTTAGATCAAAAGATGAAACATTGAAAACAAATTGTTATGACACTTTGTCTAGTTTCCAACATTTATAGAGCCAATTAAGGATGGTGCAGGATTTCAGTAGAAGAAAGTGATTGCATAATAAAATTTCTGAAATCTGGGTTAGGAGTCAGGATTATGAGATTTAGTGCTTGTTTGACACTCATTAATTTATTTATTGTTTGCTACAGGATCATTTTCAACCACACATTCACACAATAAAATATTTTACATGTATACCAAAAACTTTTTCCTACTTTTTAACCACACATTCTCCTAAAAATACTACTCAAAACTCATTTTTTTTCCCAATTAATGAGAATCAAACAGGCTCTTAAGATGAGATTAAGGTTTCTTTTACGATACAGCTGTAGGGATGTTCTATTTAGGATTTCTTCTGTGTTTGGAGTCAACATTTCAGAAATATGCTAAAGTAAAGCCTAAAAGCTTTTGATTATTGTACGATGTTACTTGAATTCCCTCAATCCATTATTATCCAAATAATCATCTATATCATCCATAAACTGGTATACAAAAATTAACTTACTAGAGGAAACCAGGCAGCTTCTTTCCTTTAACGCTTCTTTCTTCATTTGTTTTCTCCTTGAATTAAAACAAATTATTATATGCCATGGTTATTAGGATTATGTTATTAGCTAATGATATACTTTTAGTTTAAAAGACTCAAGGAGTCAATAGGTTAGAAATAGAAGTAAGTATTTGTTATCTAAAGATCTAGGTTTAATAGAGCCAACGAAGTACATGTAATGTTATTATAGTAATTGATACGTGTATTTTGTACACTTATTTAGACCATTAAATTGGAGTATTTGTTAGTTATTTGAATCAATTATATAGACTTATTTACTTTGCCTTAGGTGTGGCCAACAAAACATAAAACTTCTTATTGACACATTCAGAGAACAGCCCACAATCCACTAAAACATTAAAAAATTGTATACTTTGGGAATTGGGAGTAGTCTACTGCTCCACCAACTAAAATAATAGTTTGTTTGTTACTTTACAGGTTTTTTTTTTGCTTGTTTGCACACTTTTGAAGATTGTTTATGATTTATTACAAAGCTTATTTTGCATTATAGTAGGTTTTTGATTTGGTTTACAGTGAGGCTTACACCTCGCCTCATGAGGAAAAACGCTTCAGTACCCGAGTACACCTTTTTAAACTTTGATGATTTATCATACGTTTTCCTTTATTACATGAATTGCAAAAGATGAATATTTTACACATTACCAGCTTTTCTAACACGGAAAGATTAGCCTCACATCTCCGCCCATAAGCCACAGCCACAGCCTTCCTGGATGATCCTACCTTCAAAGTGGAAAGAACTTGTGAAGTATATATAGTTGCATTGCAATTTGGAATCTATGTCTATTAAGATGTCCGGCTCTGTATGAGAACTTCAAAAACTAGATCAGTTTATATGCAGTCTAAACCAACTTCATTGAATGTTTCTATGGTTTGCGTATAACAAGATTTTGTTTGGAAAAATGTTTAATTAACCCCAGTTTTTAGCTTAGTTGACTCAAAAAGTAGTTGAAATTAGAAGATACTTGCACATTGAATCAAAAGATGTCTGCTTATTGAGAAGGGAAAGAAAAATATATTTAGGCATTTAATATCTTCAAAGAGCTCATAAACCTCATTTATGATCAAAAGAAAACTAAATTTTTTTGGAAGTAAATCTAGTTTAGGCGAAAATTGGTCCCCAAAAAATATGTACAACACCAGTATCTGCAAGCTGCCAAACTAAGAGAAAAGTTGATCAGACTAGTTCCCACTAAAACCAAATTAAGGTTTTACAAAACACTAACTTAGACTATTTAATGATTTTTTTTTTCTTTACCTAAATGCTAAAGTTTTCAAACTTTTTGAATCTCTGTAGGATTTTCAAATTTTTGTCTACATTCTGATGGATTCTTCCATTCCCAGTGGTACAAGTATTTTCAGAGATACATAACAATGCAATCTTGAGTGGGAAAAGGTAGTTGAATGGATGACTGGGAAAAGAGAGTAGGTATGCCAGATTTCTCATTGACATTACCTTACATAGCTCTAGAACTGGTGAAACGTGATTACTTCTCAGTGCAATCTTAAATTTACCATTTTCAGCTTTGTCCAGGCTCTGCAAAGAAACGTCAATGAGATATTATCATTGAGTAATCGGGAGAGACAATTATAACCAGTAAACACTTCAATGCCACCTGCAAATTGTTTGTTCAAGATGTTTATACTGAGATATAGCCATTGAGTTATCTGGGAGTAAGTTATAACCAGGAGACAAGTTAATGCCACCTACATATTGTTCATTCAAGATATTTAGCCCCTTCTTCCATATTAATGGACCTAATTTTGAGACTAATAGAACATTTAAAGAATCTACAGAGACGCTATTACTTACAAAATAATTTTGTATAAATTTAAGGATATGTTCCTTGACCTTCTTTTACATCATGGACACTTGCTGGTCTAGGAACAGTGACCTAATCATGAAGGACAAGAGAAAGAATCGAAGTTCTGATCTAAAACTTGAATTAACATTCAAATATAAGTCCAATATAACAGGATAGATAAAAATAATATCACCTTGAGGAACTCAGATGGCAAACCAACTAGCTCCATCTCACTGAAAAGAAGAAATGACTTGTCACCATCCAGATTTCGGATGTATTTTAAACTTAGCTCATCTATCTGAGTCCTCAACCGCTGCAATTCCTCTCTTTTGGTCAACGTAAGATTCGCTCCATTCCGTTCAAATTCTCTAATCTGTCACTAAATATTAGAAAAAATAAAATTTTGGACAAATAAAGCAGTTTCTTGTCCAAACCAGAAACACTTTATATCCGGTAAGGAAAGCAAGAATAAGGGGGGAAAACGTTTTCAATGTTTAGCAAACACGTGCATCTCAGCTTGTCCGCATACCTAACTCTTTTTTATTTCGTGTATATGTGAGGATTTGGAAAGGCAAAGCATGCATAAGCATTGGTTTAAGCATACAACTAACAATAGTAGAATGGAATTTATTTATTTATTGTTTCCTTTGTTATGGTAACAAATCCATGGATAGCCTGTGAACAAAGAGTTTCTGTGATCTAGCATCGTGTACAGCGAAAAATAAAAAAATAAATGTATCTAGACTATCAATTAAACCAACAACAGAAGCAATAGACAAAGCCAAACAGCAAGTATGCTTGCCAATTTTTTTTTCAATCAAAAACTGGTAACAACCAATTTGGAAGTTAAAGAATGGCTCCATCTCTTTATAACAGTCAGATAGTAGCTCGTTGTATAATTTCTCAGGTTAAAAGTATAGATTCAAGCTTCTGTTATCTAAATGTATTGATAAATGTTCTCTTAGTTTTAAACAATTCACTTAAGAACCATGCTATATGCCTCATAAGAAATTCTGAACATGTGGACTGATACAGCATCAGGTGTGTATCAGAACATAATCATCAGATGAACAACAGTATTGAACAAATTATTCCAGAAAGGCATGTCAGGTCCCTAGAGAATAATCTTGAAGATTCATACCAGGTGCTGAGTAAACTGTTTCACTTCAGAGCTCATCCAGTCCCCCCGTGCTTTAAAAGCTTTTATGACACGGTAAATATCTTCACGCTTACTGTATGGTTGTCATGGAAGAAGAAGAAATTAGAATCCTACTAAACCTTTGTAATTAAATCTCATGAATCAGCAATTCAGCATTCACATGGTCCAATAAAATAAATCTCAATCACAATTTCCATTAGGTGATATACAGCCACAGATGGTATTAAACAAGATCCACCACTTATTTCTTTAACATTAGAAAATACTTGTAATTGATCTTCCCAGACACTTCTGCGGCTAATCTATTACACAGTTATAGAGAATTCTGCTTCTCACTTAAGAAATCATCAAGATCCGGGCATAGCATCAGTTTGATGTTGATCAAATTTCTCACATGAGCCAATTACATTCATTAACTTTTCTTGTCCTTTGTGGTAAAAAATATTTGAAGTTAATTAGCTATAGAAATCCCTGACCATCATTAGCTTTTCACAGCAAGGAGTCCTGAGGGATAAAAATAGAGAAGTTCAGAAGTAAAACCTGCATGTGGAAATATGAGCATCTATTCGTCGCTCGGCTTCTGCACTTGCTTTACGCACATCCTCAGATACGGATACCAATTTTGGGAAGACACAAGATTGTATCAGTGGAAATTGTTGTGCTTCTAATTCTGCCAGTGGTAGTATAGCATTAGCATAAGTGACCTGCAGGGCATACTCAAGTCAGAATTATATAGCCAGTATTAGACTAAACCTTTCCACAACATAAGGGGCGTATTGAAATGACTAGAATTTTTGCTCAGGTGCCATTTTTTTGTGCAAAGATGTAAACTCTCACTAAGTCTTACAATATAGTTTCTCGATATGTGTTTATTATGTTTGTGTTCTTAGATCTGAAGCAGTGATAATGGCCAAAAGTCATTGGGTAGGCAAAGGTAAAGAGTGCGTGAAAGCATCAGAGAGCTGTTGTTAAAGATTGTTGAGTTTGCTCGGCTATATCTGCATATGAGAGAGAATTTTTCTTGTCACGAGAAAGAATGATGAGCCATTAACAGCTCAGTTGTTTCAGGACTCAGGATACAAACTATTGAAAATGCATAATACAGAGAAGAAACGAAACAGATAATTTTCACCACTGCGAACTTTTATTCTCTTCTTTGCTTTTACTGAATCAAAATGAACTATCGTGAACAATAAAGTAAAAATATTTAGGCACGGAATTGGAGGTATAGAAGTCGGATGACGAAAAAACTAATGCCGAGTCCCAATTCTGAGTCCCCAAGGCGAAGCTGCCAAACACATCATTCTCAGAGCAATCAAGAGAATATTGTGACTCACAAAATACTAATCGATGCAAGACAACTATAAAAACATAATAATTCATATACTATATTCATTTAATCAAATTTAGTATTTCTGAAACAACAATAAATAATACCTTATCAAGAGGAACTGAAGCCACTGCATCCTGAACTTGCTTTGATTTTGCAATAATGCGGTCTGCTAACTTCAATATTTCCGATGCAGATAAATTTATCTGAACATTTGATCCCAGAACTTCTGAAATTATTTCAAATATAAAAATAAAAATCACAAAACAAAATTTTAATGTAACTGTTAGATGTAAATTGGGCTTCATTATAAATGAAAAAAACAGAATTGATAACATAATAAATATACTTTACATGCAAAACACGCACGCATATCTGTATCCCCAAAATTCCCCCTTTTTACATAAAATATAGAAACAATCATTTTTCACCAACAAAATTCACGAGAACTTACAATCAACTGGCTCTCAACATTTACTTGAGCGAGAGAAAATAATGGAAAAAAAACAAATTTGAGCATAAAATATTAAATTCAATAGGGCTTAAAAAGGGTAAACACTTCTAAATTACGCACAAAAATACACACATTCGTTTGTGTCAACAAAATTCCCCCTTTTTACATAAAAAAAAATGCAAAGCAATTCATTTCATTAACAAAATTCACGAAAACTGAAAAAAAAAAATCAACTGGGTTCTCCTTATTTACTGTAGCAAGAGAAAATAATCTAAAAATACCTTTTTTCTTGCGGTTTTTGTTGTGGGTATAGATAGTAGAGATGGCAAAGTTAACTGCTACAGCGAGAAGAGCTGCGGCGCCTGTGAGAGCTATTATATTCTTCTTCTCTCGTCTCTTTGCTTCTTCTTTCACCATTTTCACGCACTTTCTCGCTCTACCTCACACACGCAGTGCGGGCGTGCACCTTTGTTTGTATCTAATTTGCAGCTGAGACGGCAAATGCGAGGGAAATGTGGGAGGATTGGAATAAAATTGACATTTCAACCGATGACCAAACTCAAAATCCGTCGCTAAATGTAACTAGGGATAACATAAAAATAGTTGATTTAAAAATTATTTTTTAACTCAAAAATAAATTTTTCGAAACTCAAAGAAAACCAATTTTCACTTTTCTTTCGAGCCCCAACCTTTCACGTGATATGTTTATTGATTTCAACATTAAAATTTATTTAAATTTATGTGGTCTACACGTGAACGAAACATCAACCTAGATGTGAAAAAATAGTATGTAATTTTTAATTGTATTGGCTTTATGGTTTTGTATCTAACTTTAAGTCCGTAAAATTATAATCCTACGTTGGCAATTTTGATCGCTTGAAAACTCATATTTACATAAGTTGAGATTTATAACTCACTTTTGAAACTACTATTAAATAAATTATTTATCTTCAATTTTGTTCAATGAAAATTAATTATTTAAACTTTTTATTTACTTGTAAATAAAAATTTTAATGTAGCGTGATTTAAGATTCAAAAATTAGTATTAAAGTACATCTTTTGAGAACTAGAACACGAAGTACATTTTTTAGAATATTTTGTTTGGGAGAAATTAGTTTATTTAAGTCGAGTAATCACCTCTCACCGAACATTTGAGCAAGACCCATTAGTTGATTTTGATTTATTCTCCTACTCGATGAGATGTTTGTAATATATTTAGCCCATTTGATAGCCATCATCGAGGGAAAAAAATGATATTGAATAATATTTTTCTTAAAATCCGTGATTAAAAGTAAATATAAGTTTATGGTTTACGTACAAAAAGTTTTGTTGCGTGAGTGTGTCATTAAAAATTATGAAAATTAAAGATTTTTATATTAAAGAGATACAAGCAGGAGCTTTTGCTTGAAGTCATTTTTTATTGAAAGAGAAATCAAGACTCGTCATATTCAAAATTTGAAAATGGGATAATTGAAAATTACTTTTGATAATTTCCCTAAATGCAGGCTTACATTAAGTGATTGGTTGGCAAATATTTTGATTAAAAAAATAACAGATTTTGATAAAATTTGATAAATTATATGATTGAAAAATTGATAAAAATTATGAGTGTAATAAAATGTATAATTAAAGTTAAGTCCCTGTTTGGTATTGATTAAAATCAAAATTTTAATTTAAGTTAGGGTCAACAAATAATTTTAACCACTAATTTCTTGATATTCATAACTTTTCAACCACGCGTTTCGTCAACTTTTATCAAAATCTACTAAAAATATTTTTTTGAGCCACATTAAAATTTTCATTATCATTCTTTTACTTATTTTCAACCACAAATTTTTCAATAAAATAAAATTTTCCATCATATCAATAACTTTTCATTCTTTTTAACCAAACATTCTCTATTAATCTATTATTCTAAAATATATTCTTTTAAAATAATGTGGCTCAAACACTCCCCGCCAAATACAGGCTAAATGCTGACTTCAATATTTACCTTCTAAAAACTTTTTAAGCTTTTCCACCCAAGCACTTAAATTTATTTGATCAACTGAAAAACTATTTATTTTAAAATATACTTAATCACTTGTAAGCAATAAAATCGGACGTAGCCAATCACATTAAGGGCTTGTTTGGGAGTGATTAAAATTCAATTAAAATTAAAGATATAGCTTTATTGAGTCTCGCTCGTCTAATAAAAGTCAACAATAACGACTAATTTTTTAATTTTAATCTGATTTTAATCTCTACCAAATAATCTCAAATAAATACAAACGCAACTAGAGAAAATTTCAATTAATTTTGGCCTACCAATATTGCACTTGAAAGCATTAAGAACTGTAAATAGCCACCTCAAGGGTAGGTTATACTGTTAAGAACAAAGACTTCGGATCAATTTATAAATAATTTATTAATGGTCAAATTTTATTTTGAAAAAATGCAGTCACGATACCAAACATTTTATTTAATAACAAACTTTATCCAAATATTTCATTTGTACCACCTATGATACCGAATCTTTCAAAATGTCGCAATTGAAGTCCAAATGGAAGGAAAGTATTAATTTGACCGTTAGTTGACTAAAAAATTAACGTTGACTATAATTTTAACTAATTCTAAAAGAATAAATTGGTAACTTTACTTTTTTTCAATAAAAATCACAATTATGATATATTAATAATTAATAAAAAAGCTAAAAATAAAACACTAAATCCAGTACCCACCATCTTCCTCTTCTTCCCCAACCCCCTTACCCCAAAACCACTAGTGGTAGCGCCGACACCACCACCATCTACCCCATGTCGGCATCATCGCTCCTTCCACCACCATTCCTGTTGATAATTTGTTGTTCAAAATCAAAAGGAAAGTGTGTTGAATGAAATAAAGAAAAAAAAGGCGCCCCTGCACCATTGGAAGTCCTTCTCACCCGAAAATAGTAGCGCCCCCGCGCCGTGACTTTTGGAGTAGTTTTCTACCGTTGGGAGTTCAAATTTTGTGGGTTTTTGCTTATGTTTTGGCACCATTTCGTGAGAACTGATCAAAGCCTATATATAGGTGGTCAATTTCGAGGCAAATAGAATAAAATATAATGTGAAAAACATTGTGATTATTATCATTCATTCCATAAAAAAAGAAATTAATTCTTTCTTCATTCATATTCAAATTTTTCTTGTATTCTTGAAGTTTTGGAGAACCACGTAAGTGTTTATGTGTTGAATTCTCTTCAAGACTTGATCAATTCTACAAATCATTTGTCGAAAAATCATTTAAGCACCGAAATCGTATTGGTGAGGGGGCAAATATCATTGGAGGATACCTATTACGTAGCCTTTAATTCTTAATTCCGATTTGTTCATACTTTATTTATTATATTGTTGCATACTTTGGAGTCTTTCATGTCATTGGAGTTCTTGATTATTTGCATCGATTTCTACCAATCTCTTCGTGTTGAAAATTAAAGACTACAAAAGAAGAGACTGTAATATGCGTAATTTATGAGATAAGTTTATCATCTTCTTTTTGTCTATTTCCATTATTGAATTTAATTGGTCTTGTTTCATTCATCATATTGTTTTAATCTTGATTTCTTCTCCACTTTCTCTCATGGGGAAATAAATTCCCAACAATCTCAAACGATATTTTGTGTAAAGGAGAGTAAAATCGCCATGGCAACATCAAGAATGTTGAATAAATTTAATGTGTACCGTTTGGAAAGAAATATTTCCTTTGAAGAATGAAAGGATTCAATTGACATCAAGTGTTTGACTTTATCTCCAATTCTGATTTTGATAAGTTGAAATTATGTTCAATTTTCACGCATACTTATATGGAGTGCATATTAAATCTCATTTATATGCATAAAATGGGTTAAACATTAGTTTTAAAATTTGATGCTAATACATGATAATGAAATGTGTATTAATGCATGATCTTCTGTCTGAATTTGTACATTTTAGTTTAATTGATAAATATTGACTATTTATGATTTGGATATTGTGTTTAATAAGTAATGCGTTATTTACTTTATGATTTATTCGTTGATTGAATTGTGTCAACATGTAAGATTTGAAAGAATAATGAGATTCTATCCAAATGAAAATTATTATTTGATAATGTGAATTAAGTTGCTTAAATCACTTAAAAAATTTGAGTAGAATATTAAGAGATATTCTAGAATCAATATAGATGAATATGTCCGATAATATTTGGTGACTTTAATTGTGGGTCTTATGATCATCTATAAAATTACCATTTTGAATATATGTATTGTAGTACATACGTAAATTTTATTAAATAGTCATCATGATATATTATTTCATGTTTTGAATTATGGATTCATTTGTTTATCTTATGAACTGATGCATGCAAATGTATTTAATATTAGTATGTATGTCTGTTGGCACATGCATTGGATTTTATTTTTGTGCACGATGATTTGGTTGGATATATCATTCATTATGATTAAACCATTTATATAAGTTGTGGAATTGAAAGTATACGTGTGAATTTAAAGCAATTATAAAGTGGAGTCTTTCATTGTCTAAATATATTTCAAAATTGATTTTGGCAACAAGAGGTCTACCAAATGTTTATAAAGAATTGATTATTCCTTTGTAAAGTGCATGTCGCATGTTTTGACCTTTGTTTAATTTAATTGGAATAATGTTATTCTTAAAATATAAATGATTGCATCATTCATAAAGTATGAAAGTGCATAGATTTCATGAGACATTGACATTTCTAGTCATAATATATATTGATTGAGATGGAATAAATTTATACAATGCATGTATAATATTTTGGAATATATGTTGATATTCATTGTGATGATATGGATATTGTCAAGATTTATTTAAGTCAAACAATGAATTGTTAGATATTCACTTCTATCTATTGGACTTGTATATATGTTGGAAGAATGCCAACAATTTATTTGAATGTATATGAACCTTCATGGTTGTTACTTATATTGAAATATGAATTGATATGATGAATTATTTGATTGATTTCATGTCCTTTTTATGATATTAACATTAGTTAATAATGATATCCTCAATAAAATGAGATGATTAAATTTGTATAAAGAGTATAGTAAATAGGGTTAAAAGGTACTCATATTTTGACATGAAATAAAACTATCTTGTGAAATATCACAAGATTGATAAATTGCATATATTTAGAGAAATTGTAATTTTTTATGAATCGAGACGCTTAGCACTCTACATTGTACTATACTACATTAAAATGTGAGATACCATTTAAGTTGGTTTATGGTTGAAAAATATTGTTGGTCTATGTAATAACCTTGATCAAATTGTGTGTTATCAAGATTAAATGTGGTTGAATTGAAGTACATTGTATGTAACTTCATAGAATTGTGGATTGATGACCACTATTTTGAAAGTACTCAAACTTTCACGAAATGTTCAATAAAAACATTATCTATTTGATAATGCATTAAACTATGAGATAGTTGAAGAACTATGAGTTCAATTATAACCTAAAAAAAATGTAGGGGTTAACAATAATATTTGTAAACTTATATGAGAAAGTTTAAAACTTATAGATGCAACTTTACTAGATTGTATATGTATTCCTAATTAAGGAATTGTGGGGGTAACTTAGTTTAAAAGTTACATTTTCTTATACCTCATAGCCATATAAGTATGTATGTGAAGTAAAAAGGTAGAGAGCCCTTATATAATTATAAGGATGATATGCACTAAATCTAAAGTGGATGAAATGATTTGAAAGCCAATTATGACGTTTGAATATTTGAAGAATATTCATAATGTTGAAGATCATTGTAATGATTCAATGATGAGAATTGAATACTCATACATAAGATTTACTAGTAAAAGTGATTGACTAGTGTAATGATTTGATAGAAATCCTCCAATCGTGTTTGGAAGTAAATAAAGCGTTAGATAAAGTTAGTGAGAAGCATGTTGCTTTACAAAAAGATTTCTTGGTGGTGACAATTTGTATTTATTAAATGAATTGATCATTTGCTAGCTATATATGATAAGATACTAAGTCGTTAATAATTAAATCTAGATATTTGAGTCTAAGATGTGACTACATAAGGAAATTAATTAAGAGTAAAATAATTTCTTCAGTTATGTTAAGTCAATAGAGAGCATAACGAATGTTTTAACTAAACCTCTAAAATAGAGATTTAGTAATATCTATTTCGAGTAGGATGTGGTTGAAACTCTTGAACTAAAAAGGTCTACCAATGATGGTAACCCTACCTGTTCTTACTCAAAACATAATTCACAGGTTCAAAGAGTAACAACAAGTCATTCGACAAGTGTATAGTTTCAGCATTATAAAATCCGTAATAATCCTATCATAAGTATATAATACTGGTTGTTACTGAAGTGAGGGTTGAGCTTTAAACTCTTAATGAAGTTCAGTACCAAGTACAAGTATATTTAAAAGTAACAAAGATACTGGAAGAATTTCACCTAAACAAATTTCGAGGTGGTGCCGCCTCAATAGAGAGTAAGTGTTTATCTCTTAAAAGTTTGTTGAAAATAATGAGAGGAATGCCATATTAGCGCTAAGAGAGTTGAGGAACTTGAGAATATATAATACTTGTGTGTGTGTTCAAACCGCACCATTGGAAGTCCTTCTCACCCGAGAATAGTAGCGTCCTCGCGCTATCTTGAGGCGCCCCTGCGCCAGTAACCTCTGAGGCAGTTTTCTACTGTTGAGAGTTCAAATTTGGTGGTTTTTTGCTTATGTTTTGCCATCATTTCGTGAGAACTGATCAAAACTTATATATAGGTGGTCATTTTGGAGGCAAATACAATGAAATATAATGTGAAAAACATTGTGATTATGATCATTCCTTCCATAAAGAAAGAAATCAATTCTTTCTTCATCCATATTCAAATTTTTATTATGTTCTTGAAATTTTGAAGAATCACATAAGTGCTTATGTGTTGAATTCTCTTCAAAACTTGATCAATCCTACAAATCATTTGCCGAAAAACCCTTTAAGCACCGAAATCGTATTGGAGAATGAGCAAATATCGTTTGAGGACAACGATTACGTGTTTGAGCCTTTAATTCTTGATTCCGATTTGTTCGTACTTTGTTCATCATATTGCTGCATACTTTGGAGCCTTTCATGTCATTGGAGTTCCTGATTATTTGTATCGATTTCTATCAATCTTTTTGTGTTGAAGATCAAAGATTACAAAAGAAGACACTATAATATGCGTAATTTATGAGATAAGTTTATCATCTTCTTTTTGTCTATTTCCATTATTGAATTTAATTGTTCTTGGTTTTATTCATCATGTTGTTATTTTAATCTTTATTTCTTCTCCATTTCCTTTCATAGGGAAATAAATTCCCAACAATTCCTTCCACCCACATACCAAGAACCATCCATTAGCGGAACACACTCTAAACTTGACCCACGATAGAAATCTCACTCTAAATTGTACAAGTAAATGAATTTAGCAGAAAAGAAGAATTGGGCATTGGGTTCTCTTCCAGTATTCTGTAGTTTATTTGACGTCCACATTCTGCCACAACAGATGAATTTGGTGCTTGTGAGTTCACTGTAACTCAATTTGGAATTGTTTATTGTGATAAAGTTGTTGAGTCTGGTCTTAAGTCTGTTAATGGGTAATTGATTAAGGCAACATAAGCATCGTTTTTGGATATAGCCGAGAATTTGCAATGGGTGGATGAGATGAAGGTAGATTTGGGGAGGAGGTGGTTACCTGAGCTATAATTTGTGGTAGATTCAGGTTCCTAGATATGAAGACAGTGTTGTAGGAGGTTCCTAGCTTCTTTTCTGAGCAAATTTCTTTTTCTTTTTCTCAGCTTTTGGCCGGAACTATGGCTTCGCCGATTGCCAAGCTCGGACTTTTATCGATGGACAATAATTTCGTGGAAGAAAAGGAATGTGCCGAAGAATTTTGGTTGGTGTAGCGTCGATCACTGGTAGTGGTAATGGTTTTGGGGGACAGGATGGATAACAGAGAAGAAGATGAATAACCTCATGTTTTTTTGAATTAATTATTCACAGATCATAATTGTTTTTTTTTTTTTGT